>JBCFYV010002586.1:0-36850 GCA_039000515.1 Timema cristinae
ATAAATTAAATACAGGCCTTTCACCAGAACGGCCAAAAAAAAACATAATATATAAAACAAATATTATGAAAACGGGACGTTTGTTCACTGGGTTTTGGGGCCGAATACCCTTACCTTAGTCCCTTTCAGCCCCAAAGGGGCTGATTAAAAAAAAAAATTAATGTCATATAAATAAAAATTTAAATTTTTTTTTCCACCATCTTAACCCAAAAAACCCCAAAAGTAAATTCACAATCGAACAAAAATATTTTATACAAACTAATACAAAAAACATTTTAAATTTCCAGAATGTTAATTTTTAAAAGAATGTCAAAACATGGCATTGAAATATTTTGGCCTAGTAAACTTTATCTTTCCCATTCTTTACTCTTCTTCTTTTTTAGGGTACAATGTTTAAAACTTTAAAAATTTCACTTTTTTTGTGCACACAAAAAAATAAAAAGAAAGGAAATTCATATTAAAATTGTTTTAAATTAAGTAAAATTTGTGGAAAAAAGGCCCGGTTTTAAAAGATTGTAAGATCCCGGGGCCCTTTAAAAACACTGAATAAATAAAATAAAAACACCCCAAGTACGTAAAACAAACGACACCAATTTTTTTTAAATTAACACTTAATAAATACTACCTCAAACAAAACTCACAAACCCCATCCCCCAAATCATTTTAAAAAGTAAATATTGACATTATCTTATAACATTCCTTTATCCTGCTCACTCAAAGAATGGCATCATCCCCCCTGGGTTTTTTCATTACAACTCGTGATCCTGCACAATGTGTTCTAAAATGGTCTAAACTAATTGCATGAAAGTTACCACCCACATCTAATTATCACAATTTAAAAGTTGGGGTTTGTATGCATTTAAAGGGGGAGATTTTTTTTTTTTTTTGTGTCAAATTATTAAAATATACCTAATGTTTTCTAGGGAGCTATACACACAACAATATTCTGAAATTTTTCCCAAACATTAAAAAAATAAACCTTCCAAAAAAATCCCAAACTTTTTTTTTAACTCACTTAATTAAATTGGGAATGTTCCCCCATAAAGCGTAGCATTTTTACGGGAAAAAAACATTTTTGCGTTACAAAACCCTTTTTTAGACAACTTGAAATAGCCTAATGGTGATTTTACCATATTTAATTCCCACACTAAAACATCTACCAAACACTAGCCCCATAGTTTTTTTTTTTAAGTAATAAACTTTTAAAAAAACCCCCCCCGGGGGCAAGGGGCTATTCCGCTTTCTGGGAAGGTAGCTGCCAAGGACGGGAAAATCGAATTTGAATCTCAAACGGGTTTTTAAATGGGGGTTTGGTTTTTTTTAACGGTTTTCCATCCTCCCTCCACACAAATGCCGGGTTTACTTCCTCTAAATTTTAAATTTCCCCAAATTTCCTTTAAACCATTTTCCTAATTAGTACTTAAGCGTAAAAGCTTTGAATGGGTTTTAAGACGTGATGCTGGGAAATTTAATTAAAATTTACTTAAAAATTTTTTTTTTAAAAGATTAAATATTGGGTTTTTAAAAACTTTATTAAAAAAACTTTGAACGCCCCAACAAAACAACCTTAAACAGATCATCACACATTTAAAACTTTGCTGCGCAGGGAAAAAACCCCCGAAATTTCATTTGCAAAGAAAATCTAAAATTCTGTGTAATAATAGCTTATGCAAAATATTAGTAATGATTTCACTAAAAAAAAAAAAAACCATACTAACCTTTAATATTTTTGAATTAAAAAATAATTACAAAGTCTTTTATAGGCCCCTTTCATGTACAAATAAATAAAATTTTAACTACTAGTACAAAAAGCACTATGTTTTTGTAAATTTTTATTTCCCCCCAAAAATACCAGTTAGGTGAATTTTATTTGTTTTTTTTTGACGATTTAGAATGTTTTAAATTTTATTTGTTTTTTTAAAAGCCTAATTGGGTATTTTTAGAACCCTTTTTTGTGTGTATATGCTATAAAATATTTAAAATTTTTCATAATTTGACCCAAAAAAATAATCCCACACTTGTATCAAAACTATAACAACATAATTTTGTTCATCTATAATCTAAATTTTTAAATTTTCTAACACATGAAAGGTTTTGGGTTTAAACTTGATAGGAAAAAATGTCCAAATATTTCTAGGGCCCAATTTAAACTACGGTACTTATAGTATGATTTTAATAGGAATAACATTTGAAGTTAGTTACAAAAATTACTAAAACAATATTAATATACCATACATCAAATCATGTGATCTGCAGCTGTCACTTTTGATAGATATTATTAATACCTGTAAAATCACACAAATAAAAAAAAAAAGTATAAATGTTATCAATATTGGGTTGCAAAGAAGTAAATTTGAATTTTCTTTACTGTTCTTCCAACCAAAAATCAGGGTATAGCTAAATTACACAGGCCTGTGATGAAAAAAATACAAGGGAATTGATAACTGAACTTTGTGTATTTTTTGTGCTGATTTCAAAAAAAAAATATGAAAAATTTCTATCACATCACGTTTTCTTGAAAAATTCAATTTTCCTTGGATTTTTATGAACATTTACCATAAAAAAATTCGGCTTAGAATTTCTTCTCTCCCTGTCTGACCATCTAGCTGGTGAAACATACAGAATACCCCTCTGTGACACCTCCCCGTGCAAACCTCTCTCTACAAATAGTGTCATGCAATCCTTATCTCAATTCTTTATCTTGGTTCTCTGACCTCACAGGAACGCTCGCTAAGCAAGTGTAATCGGCAGTCACCTTCTATTTTTTCAAGCTTTATTTGGATTGATCCTGAACGTGTTATCTTTCTTATAGATTGACCTGAAAAGATAAAAGACATGGGAGTAAACTTTTTAAGTTCGTCTCAATTTTTCTTTCATGTGTAGTGTCGTGCATGTGCTGATACAGTGACAAGTGGGAACTTGTCACAGTAACCATTTTAACGTTGCTTTTCTCTGTGCATTTGTGAAACATGGCTTCGAGTTTGAGACGTTGTGAAAATTTGCCAGATGACTTTTAGTTACATATGCGGTGAATATAGTGTTATAAAAATCGCATGAGGAGTGTTACAGACTATGTAAGACAACTTTATCTTGCGTATTTTGCATGAAACTGGAGACCAGACAAATCGTGGGCTCCTCATAAAGTTTGTGTGCAGTGTCTCGATGATCTACGCTTATGGCTCAAGGAAAGAGACTGCTTTACGATTTGGAATTCTTGAATGGAGGAGCCGAAAAACCACTCTGATGATTGTTACTTTGTTCCTGCCATGTCTGTGGTATAACCGCAAAAATCAAAAGCTAATCTCTTATCTGATAACATTCCATCGGCCAACGTCCCCTTCCTCATGGAACTGATGTGTCAGTGCCTTTGCCAGTCATCTCTCAGAGTCTTCAGAACTCGGAACATCCAGAAGTTCACCGGGTCCGATACCGAATATAAGTCCTCTGGAGGTGATCACCTCAGCCCTTCTCTCCAGGTTGAACTTAATGATTTGACTAAAGATCTGGGCCTTTCGAAAGAGGCAGCTGAATTGTTGGGCTCTAGATTGAAAGAAAAAAAACTTATTGGCCAAAGGAACCTCTTTTATTGGGTACAGGAATCGAGAAAAGGAATTTGTTAAGTACTGTTGAGGAAGAGGTAAACCTGGTCTATTGTTCTGATGTTCCCAGATTGATGAGCAAATTTAATACACATACGATAAAGATGAATGGAGGCTGTTTATAGATTCATCGAAAAGGAGCCTTAAAGCTGTCTCCTTCATTCGAAGCCAGTATGCATCTTTACCAGTTGGACACTCGTGTGCATTTAAATAACGCTATGAAAACCTGGCTCTCGTCCTCAACAAAATAAAATATTCCGACCATTTGCGGTGATTTGAAAGTTACTCCATGCTTCTTGGTCAACAAGCGGATATACAAAGTTCACATGTCTCATTTGTGAGTGGGACAGCCGTGATAGAGACTCAACATTGGGTCAAAAAAGAATGGCCGAAAAGACAAAAATCTTTAACCAGGCACTAAGAATTGTTTTGGAACAGCTTAGTTGATAAAAAAAAAAGTATTATTACCCCTTCTGCATATAAAATTAGGTGTAATGAAGCAGTTTTTCAAGGCTATTCCAAAAGATGGTGATTGGTTTTAAATACCGTGCAAAAAGTTTCCAGGTTTATCCGAAGCCAAGTTGAAAGAGGGAATCTTTGTTGGTCCAGATATCCGCAAGCTTATGAAGGATAAAGAATTTGAGACTAGCATGACAACAAAGGAAAAAGAATCTTGGTTCAAAGATGTTGTCAGTAAATTTCTGGGTAATTACAAGGATCTTGACTAAAGCATTGTTATGAATATGATGGACAAATTTCAAGTGTCGGGTTGCTCCACGAGTGTCAAAATACATTTCCTTCACTCACATGTGGACTTTTTCCCCGAAAATTTAGGATCAGTCAGCGAAGAACAGGGTGAAAGGTTCCACAAGATATCAAAGATATGGAAAGATGTGACAAGAACATGCTCGCCGACTACTGTTGGATGTTAACACGAGATAGGCCTGAGATTGAACATTAAAGAAGAACGTCAAAAAGAAGTTTTCAAAGGAAAAAGAGTACATACTTAAATAGAAACTTTTTTTTGTTTTGATTTTTGCTCAGTTTAAAATTTGTTTCAAACTTTCATGTACACATACATATTATTTGCTCCTCTTGGTCAATCATCTATTTTATGTAAGTTACCTTAATAAAAACAAATTAAAATAGTATGTTGATGATTTTCTTCTAGAAACTGCACCATAATTTAATGTAAAAAGTTCAAACTCAAGGGAACTTTTTGTTTTTCTCTCAACCATAGGTGGCTCGTGTTATCTGGCAACAGTGGTTTTCATCCATTTAAACCTATAAAAATTAATCGATTGCTGAAAAATCAATTTGCCTCGCAAGAATCGATTATTTTACATAGATTTAAATGGATAAAAACTACTGTTGCCAGATAGTACATGCAAAATTGTTCGAGAGAATTCCTTTTCAAATAGGATTTTAGCAAAAATATCGATATCGATTTTACAAAAAATCCTGACGTGATGGAAAAAAAATGGAGGTCATTTTTGAAATCAGCACACCAAATAACATAAAACTCAGCAAAAACTTCTCTGTATTTTTCAAAAACTTAAATTTCGCAGGCCTGTGTTGTTGTTTTTTTTCCACATAGTTGCCACTCAAATTTGGGCACTTGTTATACCATGGAACCAGCTTTTGTAATTCCTTGTCCAGGAACAGCGCTGCCAGGTTACCCAGCAGTTGCTGGCTCCATCCATGAGCTTCTCCCAATTGTTCTAAAAAAGAATGGGCGAGGAATCTGGCCTATTAATTTACAAAAAAAACTGGACCATAGTAATTTTGGTGGACAGAAAACCCTAAAAATGTTTAATTTAAAAAGTTTATGATTGATTTGTGATTTGAAAACTCCCAAGGGGTCTTTGAAAAAATTAAAATTTGGTGGAAGAATCACAATATTGGGCAACTACAGCAAAATCCATAAACCAAGATGCCCACCCATAATAATGTACATTTAACAGGGTTCCTACGGTATGGAAAGTCAGGGAAAAAAAAAATAGTCAGGAAAGTTTTTAAAAAGGTCAGGGAAATGACAATTTCATGTCACACCTAGAAAAAAAAAAAAATATTTTTCGTATTTATGCGTCATAAGCCACTGCCCCAATGAAGAAAGCTTAGGGGCACTTACCATGTTCAAACTTGCTGTAACAAAGTTTTGGTGCATTTTATTTCAGAAAGGGGAACACGAAAATCCCGGCCTGCCATGACAATTCTTTTAACTTTAGCGATCCCTTATTTTGGTTCTTGTTCAAGGTTTGGCATTGTTAAAACGTTGGATACGTGAATTAGGACTGATTCGGTCACCCCAATGCTTAACCAAAAAAGTTTTTTAACCAAGCTCTGTAACCCAATCATTTTCCTGAATTTCATATGGGTCAGTGGGGTTGAAAGTAATAAGTTGCAAAATCATTTTGTAAAGTGTGAAAAAAATTATAACCCAAGTAATAGGAAAGAAGCATTAGCTTCCCCTCAAAAGGACCAACTCTTTTCAAAACTCTTGAAACTTTGACAAATCAACCCTCTGGTTTTTATTTTTTCTCAAAAAAGTCAAGTGATTCAGGTTCACGAGCTCCCCTGTTTCAAAAAACTCTGGCACACAAAAACATTTACCTATGGTGATTCGGCCGGTTATCTAAGAGTTTTTCTGTTTACGGAAAAAAAAACGTAAGCCCAGAAGGAAGCGTTTCCAAAAGTGAAAAATTAGTGTAGGCCTGAAAAACCATAACACTTTTGTTATAAAAGAGAAAAAACAAGGCGGAAGTAATTTGGGGCTATGCAAGTTGTTTACATAAAATGTAATGCAATTTTAAATACAATTTTTTCAGTTATGTTTTCCCCCGTGTTTATTGCCAAGCCTTTTCCCCTTGGGGGAGACAAGGCTGTATAAATTTTATTGTGCATGGTTGGCTCCATTCTTTCATAACAATTTCTGGACCGCCTAAAACCATGTAACAACTTTGTAATTTGTTTCAATGAAGGTTGAATAAAGTTATTCAAAGAGGACAAATGTGATTGCAAAAAAGATTTCTGGGACAAGGAAAATCATAAAATAATCATTGTTACTTAAACATGTTGTTTTTTTAATAGGAGCACCGCTGAAGAATTACTGAAGCATTTTCTGGATGGTATTTCTCCTCTTCCCACTCTTTAATTTTGATACAAGTTGTCAATGGTGGCCCAAATGTAAATTTTAAAGTTTATAACACTTTTTTTAGGAAACATAAAAATCTGTCAAAAGACAAGAAGTATTTGGTTTGCAAAAATTTTGGGAAAACATGTGGGTTTTCATTTTGTTCATGGTTCTTTGGGGAACAGGAGTGGATTTCTGTTGATTGGGATATAAATAGCTTATTGCTCAATTTTGTTACTACCGGGTTCACTGACTCTCCAGCTCTTTTGAGAAATTGTTTAACCCAGTTGACAGGATTTGCATCTTTTCCCCATTGAATTTCTGTGGTGTGCGGTGGTTGGAGAATGCAAAGTCCCTTTAAAAGGGGAAATTAAAAAATTTGGGTTTGTTTTGTTAAGTTTCTCAAAAAAGCAAAATTCCAAAAACAAAACCCTGAAAGGACACTGAAAAAGAGCAAGGCCCTGTGATCCATTCCTTAAGTGAAAAAAACTGGGCTTTCTGAAGACAATTGCAGATGAATGTAAAGCCTTTCCTGCAATTTGGTTTCCAGACATCAAACCCAATGACCCCAATATCTTTTTAAAAGCTTTAAGAAACTTCTAAGATACCTTATAAATTTTGTTGCGTGAAACCTGTTTCTGATAAAAGTGCACGGGCCCAAAAGTTCCCGTCTATGGGACAAAACCAAAAAAAATTTCAGAAAATTTGACCCTTTAAAGCAAAAATATTGATGTAGGTTTTTTCCCCAACAAAACGTTTGTTAGGAAAACTGCAATCACAGTACCCAGAAAGAAAAAAAAACCTAAAAATTTATACCCCGAATTCCCCGCAGTATTTTTAAAACCCCCATGGTTTTCCCAAAAACTAAAAAGGAAAAAAGGTCCCTTTAAAACAAAAAAGGCCTTTGGGTTTTGGAAGAGGTTTGTCTTCATTGGATCCTTGTGTTATTCAACATTCCCCTTTCAACTGGGCCAAAAGAATTTTTTTTTCTTTTGGAGGAATCAACCATGCCAATATCTTTAAATGAAAAAATTGAAAAAGAAAGAATACTTCCTTTGACACCTAAAAAAAATGTCAGCTTCAAGAAAAAAATTTGGGTCCTTGTGTCAGTTTAGTAAATAAAATAGGACTTGGAACACTATTTATGGTAGCTTTCTAATAGGAGATGCAAACACAAACATTTTTTGGGAATAAAAAAGATTTTCCTTTTTCTTGTCGCTTTGGGAATGAAACCCTGTTGAAGGTGGTTTTTCAGTCAAAAAAATTTTTAAACTGGTTTGAAAAAATGCATGAAAAATCAGTCACTGCACAGCGCCCCACATTCATGATAAGATAAAAGGAAGAGGAGGGTTTTAAAA
Organism: Timema cristinae; assembly: GCA_039000515.1. Lineage (NCBI taxonomy): Eukaryota > Metazoa > Arthropoda > Insecta > Phasmatodea > Timematidae > Timema > Timema cristinae. The sequence goes on from JBCFYV010002586.1 coordinate 8,091, forward strand.
ACAAACATTACCCCAAAAAGATGTTGGATTACTGAGAGGTGTTTGGAAACCCCTTTTTTCATGAATATTTGGAGACGAAAAAAGCAGGAAAGAAGTTAAGAAGACACAAAAAAGGCAAAAAAGAGGAAATTAGATATAAAAGTTAAAGATTTAAAAGGGAAAAAAAAAAGAAAAAAAAAAAATAAGATGGAAAACTGAAGAGAAAGAAAAAGAAATAGAAGTGGATTTGCAAGCCGAAGAAGAAAAAAAAGCTTACTTTATTAAATATACCCTTTAAGTATCTTTTTTTGTATGACTTTTTAAAAATTTTTAATAAAAAAAAAAATTGACTTGAGACATAAATAATATAAAAGCAGACACGTTCCTCCTTTTGGGAGTTTTATTCAGTTCAGGATATGTCCCCAGTTTAGGTAAAATAAGATGAAATTTTAAATACCAAACTTTTTAGTATGTTTTTATTTAGCCTTTTTTTATTTTTAGTTTTTGTATTTCTCACATGATACCTAAGTGAATCAAATTTGTTACAATTTTTTGATAGGACTAGACAAATTTAAAATTTTTTTTTTCCATCATTTTTCCCTGAATTTTTGGCAAGAAAGTCCCGCTTTCTTTTTCTCCTTTTCCCTGAAGAGGTGAGGCAAAAGGGCGGCTTAAGGGGGGAGGAGGGGGCCAAAATAAATTTTATTTATAATTTAAATTTTCACATGTACAGTATCGTAAAATTATAGTTAAAAAATTTTATGAGAAAAAATTTGGGCAGAGAAAAATTGGGAAAAAAGTAGGGAAAGTCGGGGAAATTTTTTTTAAAAAATTTTGTTTAAAAACCCCCGTTTAATTTTTCTTGGCCACTTAAATCCCCTTTTGAAAAGGGCATTTTTGTTTTAAATTTCCAAATTTAAGTTTTCATCGGGCATCTCAAAATTTTCATTAAATTTTCGAACAAAAGCAAAAAAATGGCCATATCACAAAATGGCCGACCTTTTTCTAAAGGGGTTTCTTTTTTAAAACATTGATGGCCCTATCAGTGGCTATGTTGCAGCGTTTTTTTTTGGTTTTAAATGAATGGAAAAAACATTTGAAGAAATACAAAAATTAAACTTGAAATTTTCACGTTTAACAGCAATATCAATACCTGCTTGAAAACCAAAACACTAAAAGCCCCCCATTCGGGACTGGGGTGAATTGATGGCGTTCCCCCCAAACTATTCATCTTGCAAAACAACATGGAAAAAAATCTACTGATCCATCACTTAAAATTTTACAGAAGAAAATGAAACACAGGCGGTTTTCCTTTTAAAAAAGCAGAAAAATCGTAAACGTATTGTTTTTTTCAAAAAGGGTCAACAAGTACCAAAAATACATTGGAAGATAAAAATGACCTCATTTGTACAATACAGTCACAGCAAAGTTGCCACCCCTGAGGTGAATGGGGGCTTTATTAAATTTGGCCCAAAAGGAGGTTTCAGATGATTAATAAAATAAAAAAAACCCCCCCCCCCCCCCCCAAAAAAGCCTCCCTAATGGGTTTAATTCCCTTTATAAGCAAAATCCCATAAAAAAATGAACCTTTTGAAGAAGAAGGCAAAATTTTTACAAAGTATTTCCAGGGCGTCAATCTGGAAAACATTTTTTCTTGCCCATTGATGATTGATCAAAGACGAAACCATGGACCTTTTTAATCACTTTTTTTGTTTAAAGAACTTTTTTTCCCGTGTCTCCTTCGCTCCCCTTTATGTACAGGGTTGTCTGGGAAAATGGCAGTTAATCATTGTTGGTCAAAAAAGACTTTAGTGTTTAAAAAATATTTCACCGGAAACCCCGTTTTTTGATTGGGGCTGAAAAACCCCATCCACAATAAGCTACACGCCCTTTTTACCAAAAACAAAAAAACAAATGGGAACCAATAGAAAATTAGTAACAGAAAATAATTATAAAGAGTTTCCCCAGGAAATTTTAAAATTTTTTAAAAAAGGGGGATACGTAAAGGAGAAAAAAAAATTAAAAACTAAACAAACAATTTTTGTTTTTTAATGAGCCTTCCCCTTTTTACCCACAAAAAAGGGCCTAATCAGACCCAAAACCTGTGAAGTTTTTTTAAAAGTTTAAAATCTTTCTCTAAACACATATTTTTAAAACAATCCAAAACCCCCCCAAAACCCTCATATTCCCCATCAATATTGTACTCCTCCAACAAAGGAAAGGGGGATGTTTAAATCCATTCCCCTAACAGAGTAAAATTTTGGGGTTTATTTAGCCCCGGGTTTTGGGGTTTATCAAGACAAGTCCGAAAAAATAATTTTGGGTGACAATGGTTTTTATTTTTTTCCTTTTAAAAGGGGGAATTAAAATTATCATTTAGGATTGCAATCAAGGGGTACTCTGCTGAATTTTTGATTTAAAATTGAATTTAGAGTGGCCCAAAAAACTTTTCATTTTTTTATTAATATTTACTGAAAAAAAAACTTAATTTTTTGGGAATATAATTCAAAAAATAAAGAATTATTTTATATTTACATTTTAATTAAATAAATTTTTTTAAATTAATATTTTCATTTTAGGGGTTTTGTTTTTGTTTTTCCCAAAAAATAAAATACATTATACTTATTAAAGGCCCGTCATCTTGTGAGATGACCCCCCTGTTTTCTTTTGTTCTAAATGGAAAGTCCTGATGAAAACCTGGAATAAAAGGTTTTTAAAAAAACAATGACCCCCTTCCCAGGTGATTACAAGCCAAAATAAAATTAAAAATTTACCCCCTATTTTGGGAATTTTAACCCTGGTTTTTTTCTAAAGTTTTACCAATATTGTTCCAACTATGCAACCGAAATTTTAATATGTTAAAAGGGCACTTTTGGGGGTACAAAAATTTAAACATAAAAATTTTTTAGGATAAAAAAATTTCTGGGGTTTTCGGGGGAAAAACACATAGGAAAAATCAAATTTGACTACCAAAGGAAAAAAATTTAAATTTCAAAACTCCATAATTTATTTTTTTAAATTTTTTTTTTCAGAAATATACATATTTTGACTACTACCCACCAGTTACCCTAAAGTTCCCTTTAACCCTAGGAAAATTTTTTTCCCGAAAGGCCTTTTTCCCTACCAAAATTTTATTATATAAATTTGGATATTGGTTGGAAAAAAAAAAAAAACCTTTCAGATTTTGGGAAAATTTCCCATCATGAATGGAGTATAGGTGAGCTGTAAAAAAGGGCCCCCGCCCAAAGGGTATAATTTCAATTTCACCCGAAAAATTAAGAATACAAAGTTAAATCACAGGGTTAAAAAGCCCAAAAAAACTCAATTTTAATTAAGTTTTTTCATCAGTTTGTTGTTTAAAAAATGATTTAAACTTTTGTTTACCTGTTCGGTGGCCCATTTGGTTTTTAAGGCGCTTCTCTTGCAAATTAGCTAGAATGACAAAAAGCAAGGGGGATTTAAAGGGTTTTAATCCCTTTGGGTTTGGGGGTACTGGGGGGGGGTTTTTTCCCGTTTCAAATGCAGGGGACCCCTTCCTTTTTACACATAAACCCTTTCCCTTTTTCTCCAAAAAAACCCTTTCCTATTTTAATTTGAATTAAAATAAAAAAAGTGCCATGGGCCCTAACGGGTAGTTTAAAATTGGGGGTGCTAAGGAAACCCAAAACCCCTTTTATTAATGCCCTTGAAGAAAAAATAAAAATATTTTTCTCACCCCTTTAAAAAAAGGAATGTTTTAAAAAATTTGGGTTTCCTTTTAAAATTTCAATTTAATTTAAAAAAGTTTTTCCGTATTAGTTTAAATTACTTTTAAAAAAAAGCCTATTTAAACCTTCCCCCCTTTCTTTTGAAGGATAAATTTCCCAAGAGAATTTTTGTTTTGTTATCAATTTTCCTATTTTGCCATTTTTAATATTAAATACTTTAGTTGAACCAATTTTTGGTTTTCAATTTATTCGGAAATATAAAACTTAAAATTTTTTTTCTTTAAAATTTTTTTAGAAAAAGTTTGTTTTTTTGGTATTTGCCACCCCAAAACCCCAAAATAAGGGAAACCCGATGTACAAAATTTGCACTTTCAAAAATATGACCCCTTCACCCTTTTTGAAGTTTTTTACCTAGGTAAGTAGTCTTTTCAAACTCTTGTGTACAAAAAAAACTAAAAAAGTGTTTAGAATACAATTTAATTTTTTAATGTTAAGGAACATTAATAGTTTAGTTTTTTTAAACCCCTTTTATTTGGCCCCATATTTTTTTTATATATATTTTTTTTGCATTCACTTCATATTAAAAATTTTTTAATTAAATTATTTTTTATTATTTTTTATTATTATTTTATTTATTAAAATTAAATTTTTAAATTTTTATTTAAACACCGGTTTTCTACCCCTTTGGTTTGTACGCCCCTTACCCCCAATTGGGGTAAAGGTTTTGGGAGGGTGATTGTGAAAATGAAATGGAAGGGCCCCCACAGTTTTAACGTGGAATCCGAACCCCGGTGGGGCCCTGGCATTCCCCCCATTTCCCCAAAATGTCCCCTTTTTCAGAGGGGTGAAAGGAAGGGGTTTTTGGTTTAATTTTAGATTTTAAAAAGGTGGCCCGGGGCCAAGGAAATTTAACCCCGGCCCCCACAGAAAATCCCGAAGACCTTAAACCCCCAAACCCCCAGGTCACCCACTTCATATAAACTCAGTAAAAATATAAACAGATCATTTATCAAAAATCCACCCTGAAAAAAAAATCAACATTTTGTGATAATTGAGGGAATGATATTGCTTACTGAAGCAATGATTTAGATGGGTATTATACAAAATGTTTTTGTGTGTTGCATGTTTGGTAAAAAAATTATCCCCAGATATTTTGACACCATGATTTCATTATGAAATAATAAAAAATAATCAAGCGAACCAAGATTGATGTACAGTTGATGCACCAGTACAAAACTTGGAAAATAAAACTGGCTTATTCTGTTGTCACAAATTATAGGTCCTGATATTTCCTGCTTTACATCACTTATATTGTATTTAAATACACTTTTTATCATTCCAGGCCCCGTAGGCTCCATGGCATTTACTAATATTACACTAACTTGATCATTTCTCCTGGGTACAAATTGTGGTCATATTTGACAAAAAACCCAATCACCGATTTTGAAATCAAAGTCTGCAATTTAAACAAGGGAGCTATTTAAAATATGCATCACTCATTTCAGGAGAGAAAAAAAATCTAAATCTCAAATCAATTAAGATGACAAAAATTTAACCTAAACTCCAGCTTATCAAAGGTTATTGTATAATAAATCTACATTAAAGATTTAGTTTTTTAAAGAGCATTAAAAATAATAGAAATAATAAAAATTTAGAGAAATAGTATCACTGTAAAAACCATAAAAATAAATAAATTGTTAAGAAATTATATCTCACCTTCATTTAAAGAGGCCCAATTTTTAGAAGTCAATGAATCCAAAATTTTGGTTGAAGTTCTCAGTGTATCAGGCCTACATTTTCCATCAGAGCGCTCGCTGATAATTATGTCCCGTACTAAAATGTTTTGCACTTATTTGAAGAGCATTCAAAACACCTTAGAGACCTGAACTCCAAAAAAGCAATATTCCTACAGTACATCACTTGATGGACCTTCATTGTACCACCAGACAAGGAAAATACACATTTAGATAAAATAACATTCATGTATTCAATATCTTTACTTGAAATAGTGAAATAGTCATCAAGTGTACCCCGGTGCCTTTAAACCTGATACAAGGTTTTGAAAATTGGAAATATCTTTTCCTTGTCAACAGCTTTGTCAGTTGTTCTCTTTAATGTCCCTCCTATGCCATCAGGTGTTCCTTTTACATGACCTGGCTCTGAATAATTCCAATTTAAAAATTTTTGACGTTGACAGAAATTCCTGAATGTGGTGGTAGATGTGAAACATGGTTTTATTTTTGTATTGGGATACTGGTCCATCACTTAACACATGCACAACTTTGAGAAAACCTTAATGTTCTTCTAGAGTCCAGTTAAAACCCGGTTCACGTGTGTCCATATTGCTGCAAGAGTCAGGCAGTGGTACAGAATGCAATAGTTGTAATTTCTCCTGAAAGCATTGGTCATGTATGGGTCACCAGTGTGCAAAGTAATATGTTGTCTTGCACCACCAAAATGCACTGACCGTATTTCTTTAGAATACTTGCATGAATAATTTTCATCCAGGCTGCTACTAATTTTTAATATGGAAATTCCCTGACGTTTCCAGATTTCCAAGACAAAAAATATAATAGTTCCAACAACTCAATATAATGTGGCAGGAATGAGAAAGGTAGTTTAGAATAAATGTACTTATGCATTAGCATGTAGAAAGAATGGGTAAACCCCCCCCGAGTGCATCTAACCGGGATTCAAACCTCAACCTTCCTGTCATTACATGCAATGCGAGTAGTTTCATGCCCCAACTACATAATAATAATAATAATAACCAAAATTTAAAAAGATTTTTAAAAAAACCTTTGGGGCCTGTTTGTTTGAAAGTTTTTTTTACTATGGATGCACTGTTTTTTACATATTTAGACAAAAACGCTTTTTTTATATATGGTTGTAAATGGTGCTTGGTTGAGAGGCGACGATTTGGTCTTCATAATGAATACCTTATCATTTTAGAATTGAGAAACACCAAAAGAAATCTGTATTTGAGCATGCGCAAAGGGTCATTAAACTGAAAAAAATTAATTTGAAACACTTTGATTTGCTAAATAAACAATTTTGCTATAACGCCATTAAGATACAGATGATATAGAAAATAATGATAACTCACTATTTTGTCACTATTTAGGATTAAGAACACAAGAAATCAGATATGCGCATGTATATTACGTGTCAAATCAAAGGCTGTGCAGACCCCTTTCTCAAATCTAGAATAGTGACACACTGATGTTTACACATGCGAAAATATTCTTGGATTACACAATGCCCCAATATAGCAAATAGCCTTCACTGTGAAGTTCATGTATTACGATCCTATTTTAAAATAATTAATATGCAGAAAAACATATATATGAAAATAGGGTTTTCAGTGAAATAATTAAACACTTTCTAAAATTTTTACTTATAATATTTTAAAAGTTGTCATTTTTAGGAGATTTGAGAAATTCCCTGACATTTCCCAGTTTTCCAGATGGGTGGCAGCCCTGCTAAGTTATATGTACTTATATTAATATAGCATCTGTAGACAAGCTGCTCTTAACACTAGATATACTTTGATATTTGTGTGCTATGTTACCTGTGTGTACCATTAAATTGGTATGTTTTCTTCTAACTGTGTAACAAGATCTCGTAAATGAATAATACTTTCCTCTTTAATATGTTTACGACATGTTTTTTTCTTTCCTATGTAGGGTAAATGTGAAAGTTGGTAATGCACTTTTTTCGCTTCACTTCTTCATCCACTGCAGTCATTTTACTTTTGCAAATGTCACATTTTCATAATAAGCAAGCCTCATTGTACAAATCACAGCGGCACAAGTCGAAGTAGACCGTTTGGGCTAGCATATTTAAAACTATAGCTTTATACAGCTTTGAAACAGTCATTTCGAAGTTTGTGTACTATACATATACACATATAACATCCATTGGCATTGGCCCCCATAATCCAAACTGGCTTAAGCTGATAAAAAAATAGCATAGCTGATCTGGTAGTATCACAGTTGCTAAAAATCGTTTATGCATATTCTTTTAAGTGTCATATAATTTTAATCTATATCTGTTAAATTACACGGGTTTGTGATCTCAAGTAATCATTATAGTAATAGATGCACCTCAGTATCTGAATTTACTAAAGAAAAATAATGTTGAAAATTTTGTAGCGTAACATGGTTTGATAAAAATATGTGCAACATTAAGTTTGGGCTAAATCTCTTGTTTTTTCCGTGCACAGAAAAAAAAACAGATTTAGTCCCACTTTAAGCTGAGTCCAACTTTAGATTATTGCTAAAGTTAAATTAATTATCTATAAAAGGTTTAAAAAACATCATTCCTAATGTTTTTGAATTGTTGGGGGGATGATAAAATAACATCAAATAGATGCTTCAAACTAAAGTGTGAAATATTAGATTATGAAGCTGTTGGCACAAAGCACCCCCTATTGATAAACTACACATATGTATTTAAGAATTTAATACCTATATTTAAAAATAAATGACAAATGAGGGAATGATGAGTAAAAAAAAAGCCAACTTACTGTTAATCAAACTTTCAACAAACATGTGAGCACATGAAACACAACTTCCTCCCAATGGATTCCTCACAAAAAGAACCAGTTTTAATTGTCGCTCCTGACATCTCTCAGGGAATATGAAACTTAATAAGAAAGGGGTGAGGGAATGATGCCAGATCAAGGGGACACAAATAAGTCATTGTGAATAGTTTAAATTATAAATGAATATGAATTAAAAATGTGTATTTTTTGTTAACACAGTACTTTATTTATAGTAAAAGTAACATAAATATTAAAAATTTTTTTAAAGACATACTATTATTTATTAGATTTAAGTAAAGAAGCTAGGGTCAGGGCTAGAATGACTTTGAACATTAAAAAAAAAGGGTGTGGCTTTGTCGTGTTGTACGTGAATACGTTTATGAAAACTGGTTATATTTTTTTAAATAAAAATTTTTATTTCGTATTTGGGAAATAAAAGCAAGGAAACAAATAATTATTTTGTTACAATAACTTTCATAAAATACAAAATTTAATTTGTAGTAAGGAACAATATGTATTCTATTAGATAAGGAAAGATGTCAAATTAAAATATATGAAAAAGATAGAAATTAAATTACTAAAACAAATTATACGACAATACCAATTAAGTGTATTATTTATGAAGAGTCAATGGACTGAGTGGCAAAGTTGTTTACAACAGAAAATCAATTACAATCAACAACTGTGAGTGAAAGCAAAATTATGTCATGAGAAAAAGTTTTAATTTGGTTAAGAGTAATAAATTAAACCGTTAAAAACACATTAAAAATGTGAGTCGAAAAGTACATGTGCATAAAACAATAAAACAATTAAAATACTTGTGTATTAGACAATTAGTTAAAATAAAACAGGGTGTATAATATTGATAAAAAAAAGATAAAATTATGGTTAGAAATAGAGTCAAGCTTTGCATAAAAGTATTTAGTTGGTTTGTTATAAAAAAGATTTAAAAAAAATTATTCTATTCAGGATTTTATGTAATTACATTTTAAACTACCCATAAACATAATTAAGACAAGTGTAGATGAAATATGGGATAGTAAATATAAAACTTTAATTTTAGTGTTAAGAAAAAATTTAAAATGACACAGATTGGAGTTTTGTGAAAAACAAAGAAAATTTTATATAAAATTTTAAAAAAATCTTTTTCTTACCCCTGGGATTTTTTTAAATTTCCCCTTGTTCCTTGGAAGGGGGGTTTTGTTTAGTCACAATTTCCGACATTTTTCGGCGCTCGAGGCACCTCCTCAGGTCAAACAAAAAAAAAAATTTTTGGAAAGGGCAATTTTTGTGGTGCAATCCCTTCAATTTGGGGCCCAAAAAAAAATAAATGGGGAAATTAAAATTTTGTTTAACTTTAGATTTTGGGGTTCTTTATTAGCAAAATAAAATATATAATTTTTTTAATTTTAACTAATTGTTAAAAAACACATGTTTTTTTAATATGTTTTATTTTTTTTAAAATGCAATGTATTTTTTCGCCCTCAAAATTTTTAATGTGTTTTTAACGGTTTTTAAATTTTTTTACTTTAACCAAATTTTAAAAATTTTTTCCCTCATGACATAATTTGCTTTCACTCACAGTTATTGATTGTAATTGATTTTCTGTTGTAAACAACTCTGCCACTCGCCCCTTTTAAATTTTCCTTTTAATTAAAAAATTAATTGGTATTGTCAACATAATTTTTTTTTAGTAATTTAATTTCAACCCTTTTTTCATATCTTTTAAATTTGACATCTTTCCTTTTTAAATAGAAAAACATTTTTTCCTTACTAAAAAATAATTATTTTATTTTTTTAAATTTTTAATGCTCCCCAAACCTCTAAATGCAAAAATTTGCCCAACATCAAAATTAACCTAAAAAAGACCACCGCTAACTTGTGGTTCAACTACCAATTTTAATCGCCAATAACATCACTCCTAATTATGCAAAATAAAAATTTTAAAATCCAGCAAATTTTAGAATTAAAAAGTTTTAATAAAGGGTTTTTTAAAAAGCGCTCAAAAATAAAATTTAACTTCCCTTCCCACCCGAAAACAACCCATTCCTAAAATTACAAGTACCACTTTTTCCCTTAAACTTTAGAAACCCCCATTCACCCTTTATCATAGGGACAATTTTAACAAATTCATAAAACGGGGACAAAATAGCAAAATACTAGAAAAAACCAAACCCCCTTTTAAAAAAAAATTTTGGAAAATTTCCCCAAAGCAAAAAAAACCGGAAAATAACATCACTACCTCATCAAAACAAAAATTTTCTTCCAAGAACCCTTTAAATTTTTAAACCAAACTGAAGTTAACTCAAGATGAAAAAATTAAACACCCCTTAAAGGTTAAAAATTCAACTGTTTCAACTTTTTCTTTCCCGAAAAGGGTCCCCCTCCTAAAATCTTTGACTTTGAAGAAGCCATCAAACTCATTGTTTCCCAAATTAAAAAAGTCAAACAAGACACCTAGTAGCAACCAAACCCACAAAATCATCAAAAACAGAAACCCAAAACCAAATTTAACCCAAAAAAGAAAATCTCACCCTTTAAAAACGGCTCAGAAAAAATTTTAAAAAAACTAATAAATCATTAATTTTAAACCCTGAAAAAGGGAAAACACAATACCCCCCAAATAATCATCCCGACTATCTCACAAAAAACCAGGGGATTTCATAAACAATAAAAAACATCAAAAAAATTTAAAATTTTCTGCCCCTCCCATTTAAGTTTCAAAAGGAAAAAAAAATTTCGCTAAAAAAACCCCCCCCCTTTTATTCTTCCCCCCAAGGGACAGTTTAAATTTTAAACAATATAAACCCCTAAACCCCCCCCCCCCCCCAATTTTACTTCTTTTCCCAAAAAAATTCAAAAAACCCAAAACATCCCCATAACCCCCTTTGGTCAATTATCGAAATGCTCCTGTTAAAAAAGAAACAAAATTTCTTGTTTTAAAACATTTCAGCACAATTTACAGTTCCCTTTTAAAATTTATAATGTCAAAAGCTCATAGAACCCCTGATTAATAAACTTAAACATGTTTCATTTAGTGCTCAACCCAAAAAATTTCTTTCAAAGACATCCCCAAATTCAAATATAAAAACTCCCCCTTTTAATTAAAACCTTAACTTTTTCCAAAAACATTTTAAAAATAAAATAATGTTTCCCCCTGAAAAAATCAAAAAAAAAATTTCGACCCTTTTTAAAAACGGTATAAAAGAAAAAATTTTTTTCCAATTAAATTTAAAAAAGTTTTTTTCTCAAAAGTAAATGGTCAAAGAAATGGGCCCCCTATTTCCGGGTTTAATGTCTGAAATTTTCTTGCAACTTTTATGACCATAAAGTATTAAATAAACTCAATACACTTTCAAAGTTATTTTTTATTGCCGCTATGGTCGAGGGACTTTCCCTGTTTTAACTATGAAAAACCCTTCCAAAACTCATCTCCACCTGTTTTACCCTAAAAAATATGAACAACATTCATCCCAAATAAAAATCTTTTTTTTTAAACAGGAAAAAAAATAAATTGCATCAACTCCCTTAAACATTTCAATCCCCAAAAAACCAAACTAATAATTTTGAATAAAAAATTTTTAATCGAACCCCTAAAACCTGGATTTCTTTATTCCTAAGGGACCCCAACCATCCAATGATTCAAAAAAAAAAGCTCCCTTCATAGCCCTCATTTATGTTTGTTTCCCCAATCCCTTTTTTAAACAAAAAAGAACTTTAAGCATAAAACGAACATTTTTAAAATTTTACTAGCCATTTCCCAAATGGTTATTCACACTCCTTTTGTTTTTTTTTTTTTTTTTTTTAATCGCATCCTTCAAAACAAAAAGCCCAATAAACAATACCAGAAACTTTAAATAACTCTAACAACATTCAGCCAAAAAAACAAAAAGGGAAAAATTTTAATTTTACTGGAAAAAGAAATATAAAATTTTCACAAAACATTTTAAAGAAAATAAATAAAAAAGTTTTGGTACCAAAAAACAACATCAAAAAAACTCAAAAACTCCAATCCAACTCCCACTTCCCCAATATAAAAATACCCGGTTTTTCCCCACTTACATGCGAAGGCAATGGTTTTTTCATTGGTAAAAATTGGAAGGGCTTTATTTAAAACTAGGTTTTCCGAGCACATAACGATTTAATTTACGACGGAATAGATCCAAAATTCTCCAAAACACTTAAAAACAATCCGGATCACCCCCCCCCAAAAAATTTAAATGCTTTGAAACTTGCTTCCCAGTACACCCAAAGGGGCACCCCCATGAACACCGCTGAAAAACTTTTTTAAAAAGGGACTGCATTATTTAAAATAAAAAAATTTTTTAAATGACAGCCCAACTTCGAAAACCAGCCCTCTGATTGCACTTAAAGAAAAACTTCCACAACACACAAGATTAAAACCCAAACCTGCTTGCCCCCACCCCCCTCCTTCCATCGTATTTAAACGACCGTTGGGGGCCATTTGTCAAGAAAGGGGTTTTGAACCTTTCTCTATCCTTTTTATTTCTACTCTTTTCTTTCCTTCCCTTTTTATTCTTTTATCTTTAAAACCTATTTTATAGGGTTTTAAATTTTTATATTATCTATTTTCAGTTTTTTACATTTACTTAGTTCAATTTTTCTCCCCCTTTTTTTGCTTTCCCCTTTTCAAAAATCCTTTGACCTTTTCTAGAAATGATTCTTGTTTTACTTTTACACATCGTTTTTTTAAAATTCATTAATTTCAAATCGTTTCTTCGTGAAAAGAACTCATATCAGGATTCTTCTAGGGAAGTTATCAAAATTTCATTTCTGTTTAATATAACCTCATACTCACACTTTTTATAAAAATTCAATTTCACTTTTTTTTTATTGGCCTAAATTGAGTTTTGCACCAAAAAATTTTGGCTTTAATTTCCTTTTTTTTTTGTTTAGACCTGGGGGAATGGTGCCATCGAGGCCAAAAAATTGTGGGTTTGGCTAAAAAACCCCCCCTTTTAAAGGAACGGGGGAAATTTAAAAATTCTCCCAATAAAATTTTTTTAAAAATTATATAAAAAATTTTTCTGTTTCAAAAAATTTCCAATCTTTTGTCATTTGACTTTTTTTTTACTACATTTATTTTAATAAGTTTTATATTTAAACCCCATTTTTTCTTTCTACACTTGTCTTAATTTTTTTTGGGGTATTTTTAAAATGTAATCAAAATAAAACCCTGAATGGGTTTAATTTCCCTTTAAATTTTTTTTTAAAAAAAACCAACAAAATATTTTTTGTGTAAACCCTTTGGGACTCTTTTTTCAACCATAATTTTATCTTTTTATCAATATTATACACCCTTTTTTTTTTTAAAAACTAATTTTTCTTAAACATGTTTTTAATATGTTTTTTTGTTTTATGCCATTTACTTTTTCGACTCACTTTTTTAAAATGTGTTTTTAACGGTTTTAAAATTTTTTAAACCCCTTTCCCAAAATTTAAAAAAACTTTTTCTCTTGAAAATAATTTCCCTTTCCCACTCACAGTTGTTTTTTTTGTAATTGATTTTTTTTTTTGAAAAACAACTTTCCCAAACCCCAGTTTTTTGGGATTTCTTCAAAATAATACACTTAATTGGTATTGTCAGTAAAAATTTTTTTTTAGAAATTTAAATTTTCTTTCTTTTTCTTTATCTTTTAATTTAAACATCTTTCCTTATCTAATAGAACAATATAACTTTATTAATTAAAATGTCTGTGAAAACAAAAATTTAAAAACAAAAATTTGCCATACAAGATAAACGAGTTTTTGGGTTTAAACTTTAAATAAATACAGGTTTCCCAAACCGTTTTTGAATTTTTTTTTTTTTTATTCTAACACCTTTTTATATTCCCCGGTCACTTTTTTAAATTTAATTTTTTTATATAAAAACCCAAAATTTTTAGCCCAGCTTACGTTTAAAAATTTAAAAACAAACATGGGATTCCCCGAGTAAAAAATTTTATATAATTGCAAATTTTCAAATAGGGCAGAAAAAAATAACCTCAAAATGGCGGCGTTTCCCCCCCCCTCCACCGCGCTGATGAAATCACTTTTTCTGGGCGACCCGTAATGCATTCTTTGATCCTTTAGCTACCCAGTGGTAAAATTTTTAATTTTATTTTAAAGAGGAAAGTTTTCAAAAACAAACATCCCCAAAATGTACCCCCTTTTTTTTGGGTTATAATTAGGTTTTTTGGATTCCCCCCTTTATGGTAAAAATTTTAAGGGAACGTATTCATGTCAAAAAAAAGGCATAAACCAAATTGTAGATCAAAAAATTTTGTCAAACTTTTTAATTCCGAGTTAAAAAATTAAAAATAAATCAAAATTTTTTTTGAAAAAAGTGTTAAATTAAAAATCACAGAGACATTAAAATTACCAAATCACAGATAAATACTTATTTTTAAAAGATAGATAATTTAATGATTTTAAACAAACTTTGTTGGTTCCTTCTAGTCAAAAGGGATTGAAAAAATTTAAATTGCCAAAGCCCTTAAAAACCCAAAGGGAACTGTATTGGGTATTGAGAATCAAACAAGGCGCTTCCAAAATCTTTCCCCGCGTCACGAGGAGTACTGAATAAATAAATAGTGGTTCCTTTTTAAAAAAAATGGTTTAATGGATTTTTTGTTGACTTCATGACACCCCTTATTTTTTAATTTTTGGCTTTAAAATTTCCCAAAAAATATGGCTCATTTCAGGGCTGACAATGTTTTTTTAAAAGTTTAAAAAATATATTTATATTTCCAATTTTTATCAAAAAAAACTAAATTAAAAAATTTATTTATTTAAAGTATTTTTGTGATGATTTTATACTTTGGATGCCGCTTTTTTTTTGTTTTCTCTCTCGCATTTTTAGAATTTTTTACTATTTATTTTTTTGGGGGCTGAATAAAAAATATAATACCATATTTTTTTTTATAATAATCTTTCTCGCAACACCCTAAAAAAATAGTTTATTCTTTAGACGGTTCCTCAGGACTTAACACAACTTTTTGTCATAATTTATCTCGCTGTTTGAAATTATATTTTTTAAAAAGCTTTTGTTTTTTATTTAAAAAGGGTGTTTTTTTAAAAAAAAGGCTATTTTTTTTTGTTTTATTTAAATGATGAAAAGGAAAGTACTTATAGATTTTGGGACAGAAAAACCCAAAGGAGGAGATGCATGACCATTTAAAAAGAAATAATATGAAAATTCTGAGAAAGTAAATTTTGGGGTAGTGCTTGTTATACCACGCTTTCCCTTGACAAAAAACAATCCCTTGGGATTTGGTTTCACTTAAACAAGGCTGTGATTATTTATTTTATTTAAAAAAAAACCCTTTTTGATTTTTTTTTTTGTATATTTTAAAAGTCCCCGGGGCGTTGTTCGGGGAAAACCTTTTTTTTTTTTTTTTTTTTTTTCCGGGAAAGAACAAAAATCTTTTAATTTAAAATTTTAGTTTTTTCCAATATTTTGAAAATATATATAATAAAAATTTAAAATTCCGTTTTGATTCACATTTGGGTGCCCCAAGGTCAAAAATATCTGCTTTTGGGTAGATTTTCCCTCATTGTAATGAGGGGACAAAACCTTAAATTTTATTAACTTAGATTGTTTTTTTTGGGTTTTTAAAAATCCCCTTTTTTTTATTTAACCCTTTCAATCAAAATCCCTGAATATACTAAAACGGTTACATTTATTTTTTTTTTTAACCAATTAGAAGAAATTCTGGGGAAAAATGTTATATCTAAATAGCATTGTTGTTTCAACCCTGACAATTTTCAGAAAATTTATTAGTGTTTTATAGCTTTTGAAAGTTTTCTTAGAAAAAGAAAGGTTCAATAGCTCTGGGTTTCCCAAAGTTAATCCTTTTTTTTAAATTTAAAAAAATGTGTCCTCAAAAAGAATTTTAATGTAAAATAATTAAGTAAAAAATTTTAAAAGGGAAAATTTTTTTTAATTCATTGTTTTACATGTTTTTAAATTAGGGAAAGAAAGGCACGGGGAAAGAGAGAAAAAAAATTTTCCCATTCCCAGTTTAGACTTTTTTTTCTGTAGGGATTTTTTTCCCCATTTTTCTTTGGCTGCGGGAACCCCAAAGCTAGGGAAAAAAAAAGAAAATCCGGGGCCAATTTTGGTTTATGGTTGTGATCGAAAACTGCATCTGTGAGTTTCCCAGGCCAAGTCCCTTTTTCCCCAAGCGGGTTCGTCCCCCTTTCCAAAACCACATGAGGGGGAAAAATTTCATCTCCCATAAAGATTAAGAAGCAAATAAACATAGCCCCTTGTTGATTTTATAAGAAATTTTTTCATAGATAATTAAAATAAAAAAAGTATACACATGAAAATAGTCTTTAAAACATTAAATAAAAAATTTCTTTATTATAGACTATAGTATTTAAAGTTAATTTTACATAAAAAAAAAATTTTTTTTTGTTTCCAAAATTTTTTAAATTTTTATTGAAGAAAAAATTTGAAACTTATAAATAAATTGCTTTTGGGGAGTTTTTTAAACATAAAGTTTTTTGTTGTTCTAAAAATTTAAATTTCTTTTTTTTAACATTTTTTGTCATTTAAAATGCTTTTTTTAAAAATCTAAAAATTAAAAATTATGACTTTATTAAGATGAACCCTATATTAAAAATTTTTATAATTATTGTATCTGAAGGGTTTTGGGTTGGGTAAACATGGCTCCAACTAGTGCCATCCCCCTAGACACCAAGATTTTGATTGCACCTTGTGGGGTTTTCATTGGGCACATCGCTATGCCCCTACCATGTCTGGTTTATAGCGAAAATGACAGTCCACTTTCGTTTTAATCCAACCCAAAGCATCCTGGATTAAAAACATCATTTTTACTACAACAAAAATTTTCATATGCCCCAACATTAGGGTTTGGGGACTGTACACTTTATTTTGTAAAAATTTCCAGTACTTTTTTTTAAAGTTTTATAATCCGAAGGGGTAGAAAAGTTTGGTTTTCCCAAAAAAATTTCAGTATCAAACATTCACAAAATAAAGATTTTAGCTACCACATGAAAAAAATTATGGTGAAAAAAAATTTATAGATGAAAATTTCTTAAAAATTTGCAAACTAAATTTTTTTTTCCATACCCCCCCAAAAAACCTTTTAAATTAATAATTTATTTTTTTTATAAAAAAATTTAATATTTTTGGGTAAAAACAACTAAAAAGTTTAAAAGTACAAAATAATTTTTTTTTTGTAAAAAGAGCTTTAGAAAACAATAAAGTTAAATTTTTTTTTATAACCTATCGGCCAAAAACTTTTTTACTGGACACTTTGAAAAACAAATTTGATTATAGATATTTTTTGTTTTAATGACAAAATTTTAGTAGGTTTTTAATTTTTTAAAGAATCACGGGGATTGAGTTTGACACCCTTTTAACAAATAAAAAAGGAAAATTAAAAAAATTTGCCCAACTTGGTTTGCCACACAATGGTGGTATTTGGTGGCTCACCAAAAACACTTTTTCCCTAGTAAAATTACAATTTCCCCAAAATTTTTAAAAGAACGGTTTAATTAGAACAATTGGTTTGGAAAAAAGGGAAGATTTGTTCTTTTTTTAAGACCCTTTTCACCCATCAAAAAATGGTATTACAAAAAAAAATTTAAGGGGACTAAACTTTTTCCTTTATTTTTCATCTTTTTCCCTGTTTCCGCCCGGGGCACTTTTTTTTATTAAAGGGAAATACATATATTTTTTTCTTTCCCGGGCCCTGGTAGGGCTGTGTGGTTTCCCCAATCCCTTATAATCAAATTAAGATTTGAACAGACAAAATTCCTTTTCCCCGGGCCGTTAATTTATCCCTATGAAAGAGAAAAACCCAAAATTTCACCAATGAAAACAGTTTTCGCCATGGGGGAAAAATCGAATCCAAGACAGACACCTACCGATTGAGCAAAGGGTTGTCAAAATAAAAAAATTTGTTTAGGGACATAAAACTTGTTTTTCACCAATGAAAAAAAATTTTTTAAATATCTATAAAAATCTGATTAAATTAAAAATTTTAAAAAACAATTTGTAACCCAAAAAAATATAAAAAAAAATATCAAAATTTCTATTCTCACATTATTTTGGGTAAACAAAATAATTAATCAAAATTTAAAATTTCCCCTACAAAAACGAACTTTTTTGCTTCAATTAAACGGTCTTTTGGTTTTTTTCCCCTATTTGCTGAAAAAGGGATTGATGTACCCAGAAAATTTCATAGTTTGTTTTTGTTGTGAAACTTTTTTTGGGTACAGTTTTTTGGTGACAGGGTTTCAAGTGCCGCGTTGCTTCAAAAAAGTGAGAAACTTGACCTTTAAAGGGGAAACAAGACTAAAATTGACAAAAATGGGGTGCAGAATTTAAAAAAAAAATTTGTTTAGGTAAACATTTAAAATTTTACTTTTTTAAAAAATTTACAAAATTTTAAAAATTTAAAGTTTTTGCCCACAAAGGGGTAAATCTGAAAGAATCCCGTTTTCCAGTAGGGAAAAATTTTTTATGGATTTTTGATATGCACACGTTTAAGGACTGGACTATTGGATAATTTCCTTATGTTTGGGTTAATCAATTGTAATTTAAATTTTAAAAAATTTTTAAAAAATCTTTTTGGGCGTCAAAATTCTCCCTTCTCTTTATGAGCTTACACCCCCAAAAATCAAATCAAAAAAAATTTAAATTTCTCTCTTCGGGCTTTAAATGAATTTAATTCCGAAAATAAATGTATGGACCCAAACTCTTTTTTCCCTTTGTAGGGTTTTCCCATTAACTTTAAATAAATTTTTTGATAATTTTTTTATAAATCAAAGAATTTTTTATTAAAGGGGTTTTTGCGTTTTTAAAAATTTCTCTTGAAAAAAAAGATTTTTTTTATTCATTCATTTTCCCCTTTTTTGTGGCCTTTTTAGCAAAAAAACTTGTCTTCAAATTATTTTTTGAAAGGGCCCCATTTAAGGTTAAACTTTTATTTTATTTTGTATCAATCTTTTTACGTAATGCATTTGTCTGTTATATTTTTCACTTATATTTTTAAAATTTATCTTTTGTTTTTTAAAATATTTTTCCCTTTTTAAATTTTAAAAAATATTTTCCATTCCCTTTTTTATGTAGCTTTACATTTTTTCAAAACCCGTTTATTAATTTACTAAATTATATACTTTTTCCCCCTATCTTCAAGTAAAAATTTTTGGATAAATAAAAAAAAAAATTTGAACTTTAAATTTTGATTTAATTTTTTTCGTTTCATGTTTCCCCGAAATTTTAAAAAAAATGTTTTTTAAATTTTTGTCTGGGCCCCGGGGGTAGAGAATTTTAAAAATTTTTAATGGTTTTGGGTGAGACTTGTTATCTAAGGTTTTTATTTTTTCCCTGAGGGGATTTTTGGAAATTTGGGTATCCAAACCCAAAAAAAAAATGTAGTTTTACTGAAAAGGCAAAATGAGAAAAAAAAATTGGGCTCAAAAAATTTGGGTCGGGGAAATTTTTTTTTCTAAACATTGATCAATAATTTTAAACAAAATGGCTACAAGGGTCCCCGTTGATGCATAAAAATTTCATTTTTTATCATTTTTTCCAAAAATTTTGAAAATTAAATTTTAAATTTTTATTTATTGAAAATAAAGTAGGGCTATTAAAAAAAAATTTTAATTTTTTAAACATATTTTTATAAAACCAAAAATTTTCAAGTAAAAAGCAAATATATATTTTTTTTAACTTTTCGAACACTAAAGCGCCATAAAAAAAATCTAAACTTTGGGTGTTGATGGGTGTAAAAATTTCAGATACCCCCACCTCCCTTCGAACCCCAAAAAATGGTTTTTGCAAAGCCCTCTGTGTATTTTAACCCCAAAAAATTTAAAAGGGAGTTTTTAAAAAAAGGGGAAAAAAAAATATTTTGATTAAAAAATTGAAACTAGGCGTTGATTAAGGTTTTTTAAAAAAAAAAGGGGGATTTTCAAATTTTCCATGAAAATGGGCTTTTTGGAGTACCCTTTAAAATAAATTTCCATATCTTCCATCCCATTTGAGATACTAAAAAACTTACATTGCAAAAATTTTGTTGTTAAAAAATAAAAAGGGGACTTTTTTTTCTGAATGTATCTTTTTAAAAACCAAAAGTTTTTTGAGATATTTGGGAATTATATTAATACAATTTTGGGATCTTTTGTTTAAAAGAGACACTACTTTTAAATCCTTTTTCCAATAATTCTCTAATACCCTAGAGTAAAGTAGAAAAATCTCTCAAAACTTTGTTCCTTTTCCTTTAACCCCCTGGGGGAAATTTTTTTTAAAAGATCTATCTCTTATAATCATTAGTCAAAATTTTCCTTTTTTATTGTTTGTTTAAATTTTAAAGAGGATTAAAAGCAATGGATTATATCAGATTTGCAAAACCCCCAATAAAATATCGAAAATAGTTCGGGGGTTTTTAGTTTATATTTTTTTTGTTTCAAAATTTTTACGGTTTTGAGAAATATCTTATTTTTAAACAATGGGGAAATGCGGGGGTTTTGTAAAATTTTATTTTTTTTGATTTTTTTTTAACCCTTTAAAAAAAAAAAATTTAAATTTTTGGTTAAAGCAACTAAAAGTGAGTTTTCTTGAAAATAGTGACTCACTTTTCAAGCCTGCGTAAATTTCTAGGCCTTGCCCCTTTTTGACTCCTTTCAATGTTTAAAAATTTAAAACAGCCTTTTTGGGGACCAATTTTTCCCTTTTATTTTTTGGTTTGTGTCCCGGGCCCTTTAATTTAAAAATTGTCAGTAGCAAAAAAAATAATTTTTTGCTCAATTTGGCCATACACACCCCCTTACACCCTCAAGGAAATATAATATAAAAAATTTACCTTTTTTTCCCCCCCTTTTTGGGTTTTTAAGCAAGATGGGAAAATTGAAAACTAAAATAAGTGGGATTAGGTTTTTAAAAAGTGTTTTTTTTGGGAGGGGTGGGAGAAGGGATTATTTGGTTTGCTTTGAAACCCCAAATTTTGGAGTAAAAAAAAAGCCCTCAAAATGACATGCCCAAAAAAATGTTTATAAGAGGAGCAAAACCATTTGAAAATAAGGTGGAAAAATTTTGAAAATTTTGAAAATTTTTTTAATTTCCCTCGTTTCCCTTTCAAACTTTTTTTTGAAGCTTTTATTGCCCAATTTCCCAAGCGAACCCGCCCCTTTTGAAAACTCCAAATCATATTTGTCACTCTAAAATCTAACATAATGTATGTTCCCAAGGGGGTCACCCCTTGGGAAAATTTTCCAGGTAAACCCTTTTTTGGTTCTACTATGGTTTAGCCCTTTAAAAAAAGCAAAAAGTATTGTGTTCAAACAGTTCCCGTTGGGGGTTTACATTCCCCCTTTAAAAATGTAAAAAACTTTTTTAAAAATATTATTTATAAAAAAAAATGAAAAACTCACATTTAGATTACACTTTTTAGAAGAGGGGTTTTAATTTAAAACCCAAATGTGAGTGGGAAAGGGGAAAAAAACCCCGAGATATTTAAAAGGGGGACTGGAAAATTTTGTTCGTTTGATTTTTTATTTTTTTTAGGATGGGTTTTTAAAATATTTTTATTTAAATTAAAAAAAAAAAAAAAATTTTCCCTTCAAATATGAAATTTTAAAACTTTTAAAACATGGGAAACATAAGAGGTTTTACCTTTTTCCCTTTTAAAATTTAAGTTTGGGTTAAAAAATTTATTCTTAAGGGTGTATAAAGGGGTTTTGAAATTTAAAATTTTTTTACAATACATTGACAAGGATATGCAAACTTTTTTCATTTGCATTTTTACGAAATTTTTTAAATGTTTTAACCCCAAATAAATTCTTTCCCCCTGAAAACACAAAAAAAAAATTTATTTTAATTTGGGAAATATCAGTCATTCAAAAATAAAATTTTTTAAAATGGTAGCACTTGGGGGATAGCGCATGCCAGGAATTTCCCGTTTATTTAAAAATTGTATCCCCCTTTTTGTGGAATTCTAAATTATAAAATGGAACGCAGGCTATACGAGTATTTTCAATATATTAAGGCCCTGCCAAACCCCCCGGGGCCTGTGTTGGCTTTCAGCTCTCAAAATTTGGCGGTTTTTAAAGTTTTACAAAAAAAGGGGAATTCCAGCCATCAGGTTCAGCATTTCTGGTTTTCTTAAAAAATTGGGAGATGGCTGACCTTTTCCAATTAAAATTTTTGCCAAAGGCCCCCAAGCAAACTTTTTTCCCAGAACCCGAATAGAGATAAGAAGTGTAGTAAAGTTTTTAGGCGACCAAGGGTTTGGGCTAAAAATTGGGGGGATAAAAAGTCAAATACAATCAAAACTCTCGAGCAGAAAAGTTAGACTATTCAACCCCGCCAGGTAGGGCCCTTCTTCCCCTGGGGGGTTTAAATCCCTGCTTTAGGGGGATTTTGGAGGTCTTATTCTTTTTTCCTTTTTAATCCCCACCGGGAAATTGGGTACATTTCCCCTTTATTAAAATTTTGCCTGTTTAGATATAAACTAATTACGCCATGTTTTTAGGGATGAAAACGTTTCAATTTTAAAAGGAATGACCCGCAATTTGGGGTGAAGAAAGTTGGGAAAAAAAAATTTTTGGAAATATCACCCCCATCAGAAAAGAGCCACGATCCCCCCAGTTACCCGGGAGACTGTCTATTGCGAGGGCTGATTCCTTAGAACCCTGTGGCCACCCAAAGTGGGATATTACCCCTCCTCTATCTAAAAAAAAACCAAAAAGATTAAAAAAACATGACTTACCAAAACTTTAAAAAAATTTCTTTAAACTAGAGAGGTGGGAAGGAGCTTAGTGAGGGAGGGGGGAAACTAAAAATTTTGTAAAAAAGCCCCTTTCTAAATTTTAAAAATGGTCCCCTTTTCAATAAAAAAAAAAGGGCCAAAGAACAAGGGCCTAACAGGGGAAAGTTTTGAGCAGAGTTTGAAACGGAAATAGGTCATTGCTTTATAAATCACTTTTTTTTTTTTAAATCTTGAACAATTTTTTTCAAAAAATATCTGGGGAGGGTAGTAAATAAATAATAATGTTTTACTTATTTATCAGAGAAAAAATTAAAAGGGTAACTAATTTTTTTAAGATTTTTTTCAAAAACTATAAAAAAAACCCATACGAGAGAGTGTGTAGCTTAAGGGTTTTGTCGTTTCCCCTTTATTTGGTTTTTTTTGTTTAAGGATTAAAAAAAAAAAAAAATAAAAATTTTTAAATTTAAAGTGCTAAAAAAAGGCCCCATGGCTTTGATTAAAAATTTAAACTTTAAAGGGTAAAGAGGCAAAAAAATATTTAAAAAAAGGGAATTTCATTTTTGAAGCTTTGAACAATTTTGACCCAAAAAATTTTATGTTATTTTTTTTTACTGAATCACCTCCCTTTATACCACCCGTTCCCTTTTTTATGCATTTTTATTAAAACAAATTTTGGGGAGTAATGAGGGAAAGGGAAAGGGTTTTTTGGGGGTTTTCTACCAGCAAATTTTTTTTTTGGGGGATTGGGGAAAAAATTTAGGAAAAAAATAGCCCCCGTAAAAAACCCCACCAAGATTTGGAACCCCAAGGGACTCCACTGTCACAGGGCCCCAATTTTAAGGGTTTAAACGCCCCAGTACAAGCCGGGATCAGATTCCGAGAACCAAGGGCCCGTCGGGTCAATCCGGCGCAAAAAAGTTCCTTTGTTCGTAGCACGGTTTTCATAGTGGAGACCGGGGGAAAGCGCAGGGGAAGCAGGTTGTTGAAATCAAACCGGGTTTTCCGGAATGAATTGTTCATTTCCATTTCAGATTTCGGTCTTGGCAAACCGTGGTCAACTTGTGGGTTTGTTTTTAAATTTTCTCTTTCCCCTTTTCTTTTAAAATTTTTTTTCGTTAAAAATTTTTTTTACTAAGGATTTCAGAAAATCTTTTATATAAAAATGTTTCTTAAAAGAGAAAATAGAGGGGCAAACGTTTAAAATTGCACTTCAAAACCCGGGGTTTTTGTGGGTGGATGCTGGAAGAAATTTTAAAAATTTTAGGTGTTCCCCGGCAAGGAGAAAAACTATTTTTAAATTTATTTAAATAACCTTTTTTCAATGAAAAATAAACATTTAGCAAAAGTAACAATTAAAAATTGTAAAAAAATCATTTTTTTTTTGTTTAAAATATTTTAATTTTCAAAACCCGGAGGGAAATTTCTTTTTTTGTAATTTTTTCCATCTTTTATTGGTTTAAAACTGTTTTTTAAAATTTTAAACTTTATTATATTTTTAAAATTTTTTATTTTAAAATTTTAGTTTAATTTTTTAAAAAGCAAATATTTTATTTCTGCTTTTTCGACCCCAGGCCATGTCCTTTAAAATTGAAAACTAAGGTAAATTCTTCAGTTCCTTTTTTTAATTTTATCAAAGCAATTTTGGGTTTTATTTACTAAGATTTTTTTAAAGTTTGGGAAAAAAGAATTTTGTTTTACTTATATATTTTTTTATGATCATTATGATTTGATTATTTTTTTAAAATAAAATTTTAATTTTTCCATCTTAATTTTTGTATAAGGACTTTAAAAAAATTAATTTAAATAATACTAGTATTATTTTTTTTGTAATGAACATTCAAAATATTTTTTCCCCTTTTTATTATTAAATAATTTATAAAAAAAAGCAGTAATATAAAAACAGCAGTAATAAATAGTCAAACCTAAAAGCCCTAAAAATTACACACAAAGTAGTTTTAAAAAAAAAAACAATAGTAAGTGAATAAAAATAGATCACAACAGAAAAAAGAGTTCTTCTTTTCAAACATTTTCTCAAGGGATATTTCTCACTTTGGTTTTTGGGCCCGGGTGGGGGGTGTTTTTCCTGGAATTTTTCCAAGTTAAAAGGGTTTGCCGGAAAGTAAAAATCAGTTTAAATGCCTTTCAAAACCTCCTTTTTTTATTATTTTTGGGGTTTTCAAAACCATTTCACAATCTTTAAACTAGTTTTAAAACCCTTTTTTCAAGGTTTCCCGGGGAATACGCCCCTTTAGAATTTAAAAAATTCCCAAAAGCCATTCCACGGTTTTTTCTTTCTTTTAGAAACGCTTTTTTTTAAAATTGGCGCCCCCTGATTGTTTTAAAAAATTTACTTTTTTACGGTTTCATCGGGAAGGAAGCAAAGGGGATGCCTCATTTTTCTAAAATAAAGTATGGGGCTTTCACATTGCTTCGAGGTTTGGAAGTCAGGGGTTTGGGGAAAAATTTGTTTATTTTTCCTTAATGAATTTAAACAAGGGCTGAAGCCCCAAAAACGTTTTCCCCCATCACTTTGGGGTTTCCATAGCCCCCCCCAAAAACTACCCGTAACGAACTTAAAGTTCGCATTTCCCCCACCCTTTAAGAAAAGAAGGGAAAAAAACTTTTTATAATTCAAAAAAATTGACCAGAATCACTTGGACAAATTATACAATGTGTTTTTCCCTCTAAACAGCCAAAAAAAAGGAGGAAAGTTCCCAAAAAGTTTCCAAAATCTGCTGCGTTGTTTTTTTTGCGATTCTATAGTAGGGGGAGGCATTTTTGCAAAAGGGGTGTACTTTTTCCCAAATAATATTAATGTATGTTTTGACAATCTTTTCCCACAGTGTTATCTCCCAACGAAAGCTGAATGAAAAAAATCCCGGAAAGACATCCCCGTAAGAAGGGAACCCGGGAAAAAAAGAATTAACCCAAAATTTTAAAAACAAAAAAATTAATGTCTTAAATCAAAATTTTTTTTAGGTATGTAAATTTTTTTTTTTAGGTTTTAGTTTCTTTCCCTTTAAATATTTATAAAAAGGGAAAGTATCTTAACCTCAAAAAATCTATTTCCCCCATAAAAAAAATTCAAATTTTCCCTTTTGGTGTGTGTGTTTTGTGTATGTGTGTGGTTAAAATTTTATATATATATAAAATATTTTATATATACACACACCCCAATTCACCATAAATTTTTTAAATAAATATTTTATATATAAAATATATAATATATATATTTTATATATATATATATATATATATAAAAAATCTAAAAGGAATGCTTAAGATTAAGATGGGATTTTTAAAAATTTGGGGGTTAAAAATAGATAATAAGATGAGGGATTTTTCTTTGATTTCAAAAAAAATGTTTTCTCCCCAAGAAGTGGGAAAAACTTTAGGGGGCCAATTCTTGTTAAAAAAATGGGGGAAAATTAAACCAAAACGCTCAGGGATCCTTTTGGGGACGGGTGAGTGAGCCAAAGTTGGGGCCTTTATTTCAAGTCCCCCTTATTTTGAGGGAGTTTTAAAGCCACGGGAATCAACCCGGTTTAAAAATTTTAAAACCCCCCCCCAAAACAAAATCTCCACCCCCTTTTAAATTTCAGCAAGGAAATTCTCTCCTCAATGAAAAAAATTTAAAAGGAAAATTTAAAGGGGAATTCCCGATACAAGAAGGCCCGTTAAAAAAATCACAAGGTGCAAAAAGAAAATTTCTGAAGAGGGGGTGAAAGAAAATAATTTTAAGAAAAAAAGAAACCGGGAAAATAGGGGGATTCCCCAAATATAAAGATAAACCCTTATTGATTGGAAAAAAGGAAAAATTAAATTTTTTTGGGAAACCCCTTTGAGGAAAAGGGGACCAGAAAAGATGATATTTTTTTTTTTTTTGGAAACCCCGCAAAAGTCGTTTGCAAAATACCGGAGGGGCAGGAAACTTTCGAATTTCCGGGGCAAGGGTTCAGGGGGTCGTAAAAAGAATTTGCATTTCCATGCAGACCCTTCAATTTTAAAAACCCGCCCACAATGTATCGACAAATTTCTCTTTGCGAAAAACCCTACCTGTTTATTTGCCCTCAAAACTCTCAACTTTGCCGTAAACACCTCCCTGTCTCAAAACCGCAGCCCTCCCCCATCCCTTTTCCCCCTTTAAAAAATTGCTTTCAACCCAACCCAAAAAATCGCTATATCACCTCCTTCTCCCCCAAATTTACACACCCCCTCACCATCACTCTCCCTCAAAACCGGGGGAAAAATTTTTTTCACCCAACCCAAACCAACACCCGGCCCCAAAAGGTCACGTCCCCCACGAGTTTTTTTTTTGGGTTATATTCCTCCAAAAAAATTATTTCCCAAAACCTAATAATGTTTCCACAATAAATAAAAAGAAAAAAAAAATTGTGTTATTTGTATCAAAAAAAAGTTTTTTTAATTTTTTTAGTTTAAATTTTTTTTTTCAACTAATAAAAAAATTTTTATTTTTGTTAAATTAAAACAAAAATAATTATACCTTTTGGTTTAACCCGAAGATTTTAGATTTAATTTAAAATTTTTTTTAACAAAATTTGTCTATGAAATGGTTAAATTTTTCATTTTAAATTTTCCTTAAAAAAAAAAGGAAAAAAATTACTTTTTAAGCCCTTTAACCTTTTTTTATAAATTAGCTAATTTTTTTATAAAAACAAAAAAAATACAATTATAGAATTAAAATGTATATTACTGGGTATGAATGGTTAAAACCAATAAGTGTTATTTTAATTAAAGGGTTTACAACATTTTTATTTTTTAAAAACAATTTAAAAAAAGTTTAAACAAAAAAAAATCTTACCTTAAAAATCCCCTACAAGCCGTTCTTCCGGAAGAAATTTTTTTTCTTAGAAAAATTTCAACCCGTTTAAAATCAATCTATTTTGATTTTTTCCAAAAATAGTAGAAGGGTTTTAATCTTCTTTCCCGAAAAAATTTTATAAAAAACCCTTTGCCCATCTAAAAATTTTAAATTTAGGGGGAAAAGGGGATGTTTTTCACCATTTTTTTCTCTTTTTTGGTTTAAATTTCATGAGTCCCGCTTTCTTTGGCTTTAATTTTAAACTGGGCATTTTTTGTAGGGAAATTTTTTTAAGCCCATAGCTTCTTCACAAAACGGCTCCCCTGACAAAGAAGGGGGGTGTGAAGTTTCGGAACGGTTTTTCCCGTTTTCTTTCTACGAGACCCCCCGTTTCCCCAGACTGCGGCGGCCGATTTTATACCCGGGAAAACGGAATCTGACTTTTTGGCTTGCACGTTTCGCTTACCCTAACACAAATAAACCCTTAGACCCAAACGGCCCCTGAAGTGGGTAGTGTTATTTTAAAAAACGGGGGGGTTCACAGTTTTCAAAAAATCATAGGAATTTTTCACAATTTTCCAGAAAATAAATTTTTTTGGGAATAATTTTTTAAACCATTTTGGGAGATTTTAAAATTTGAATATTTCCATGGTTTTCAGCCTGCAAGCAGGGGTTTTAACCCAAACGAGAGGCTGCCGTTTTTGGCGAAAATAACCAACATTTTTTGTTTGAGGGTGTCATGGGTCAGCACAATGAACCCCCCAGCCTTTATTCCCTTTTTTTTGATAAAGTCTACTATTTATTCAATTTTTTTCCCCCCCTTTTTTCCCCACGAGGTTGGGTTTTGGTTCCGTTTCAGACCCAAATACTTCACAGACAGAATTGGAAGCACGGGGGAAACAAAAACCCCGGGGTTCGGGACATGAATTTGTAAATTTTTGAACCCCTATACCACAGAG
>JBCFYV010002587.1:0-29917 GCA_039000515.1 Timema cristinae
TTTTCGGCGACTCTTCATTTCCGTTACGTTATGTTAATGAAAGTTAAGTTTAAGGTACCAATACCACGTGTTCTAGCCAGCCAATCATGTTGCGAACACCGTCAACCCAGCTATTTAGTACTTCCCTTGTTTGTTAACTGTGTTCAGACGAAAATTTTCGTCACAGTTCGTCTCACGAACTATGAAACATTGAGGTACAAATTCTTTTTCCGTGTTTGCTAGAGTTGTTAAGTCACGTGAATCCTGAAAACCAATGAAAGTTAATTGGCTCGTGATCGTGTGACAGTTTATGTGTGAAATTTGCTTTAGTTTGACACATTGAGGATATACTCGGCGCTATATACTAAACTCACTAAAAGGATAGAATAACAACGCCGGTGACATAGAGAAATCCAACTTCCTTCCGCTTTTGTGCGCGAATGGGTTTCGGTAGATAACTCAAACCCTTTAGGGCCAATTTTTTCTATTTAACATTGTAATGCTATTAAACTCTCCAATAGTATAGTTCTCAAGCTCCACCTATAAATATTTCTGGCCTTCACTTTTCCAAACCAGGAACCTAAGGGGTGAATTTGGTGGGTTTTTGATCCTGGATACTTTAAAAAGGAATCCCCTTAAGCTGGGTATCGTACAAACAGTAGTTCTATCCAGTCCCCCCTCATTACACCCTGTCCCATCTTGAGCTAGTTCTATCCAGCCACCTCATTACACCCTATCCCTATCTTGACTAGTTCTATCCAGTCCACCTCATACACCCTATCCTGAGCTAGTTCTATCCAGTCCACCTCATCAAAACCCTATCCCTATCCTGAGCTAGTTCTATCCGTCCACCTCATCACACCCTGTCCCTATCTTGAGCTAGTTTTTATCCAGTCCACCTCATTACACCCTACCCTATCTTTAGCTAGTTCTATCCAGTCCACCTCATTACACCCTATCCCCAAACCTGAGCTATTCAAACCATCCACCTCATTACACCCTAAACCTGAGCTAGTTCTATCCAATCCAACTCATCCACAACCCTATCCCTATCCTGAGCTAGTTCTATCCAGTCCAACTCATCACACCCTATCCCTATCCTGAGCTAGTTCTATCCAGTCCACCTCATCATACCCTATCCCTATCTTGAGCTAGTTTTATCCAGTCCACCTCATTACACCCTATTTCCCCATCTTGAGCTAGTTCTATCCATTCCACCTCATTACACCCTATCCCTATCTTGAGCTAGTTCTATCCAGTCCACCTCATCACACCCTATCCCATCCTGAGCTAGTATTGTCCATACAAAACTCCCTGTATTTCCCTCAGGGCTTACAAAGGAATTACCATTTTCCCCCAACACTCTAGAGAACAGAATTATTCGGGCCCCAATGGCCAAGAATTTTGGAGCGACTGTACGCAGCCCAAAGTTCCCTAGAGGCAAGGTGGAGGGTGCGGGGGTGAGATAAACAAGACCTTGGTTCTGATCACAGCGCGCTTAGATCTCCGGTAAGTTTTTCCTTCCATGCAACGCTATACATTTAAAGAAGGTTGAGGGGATATTCTAGAGGTTTCGATTTGGGAAAAAATGACGGACAGACGAACGAAAGACAGAACAAATAGTGGTGGCTGGTTTGTTCCTTACGAAATACAGAACAAATAGTGGTGGCTGGTTTGTTCCTTACGAAACACAGAACAAATAGTGGTGGGTGGTTTGTTTCCCTACGAAAGACAGAACAATAGTGGTGGCTGGTTTGTTCCCTACGAAAAAACAGAACAAATAGTGGTGGCGGGTTTGTTCCTTACGAAAACAGAACAAATAGTGGTGGCTGGTTTGTTCCCTACAAAGACAGAACAAATAGGGGTGGCTGGTTTGTTCCCTACGAAATACAGAACAAATAGTGGTGGCTGGTTTGTTCCTTACGAAATACAAAACCCAAATAGTGGTGGCTGGTTTGTTCCCAAACGAAATACAGAACAAATAGTGGTGGCGGGTTTGTTCCTTACGAAATACAAAAACAAATAGTGGTGGGGTTTGTTCCTTACGAAATACAGAACAAATGTGGCGGCTGGTTTGTTCCTTACGAAATACAGAACAAATAGTGGGGGTGGTTTGTTCCTTACGAAATAACAGAACAAATAGGGGCGGCTGGTTTTTTCCCCTACGAAATACAGAACAAATAGTGGTGGCTGGTTTGTTCCTTACGAAATACAGAACAAATAGGGGTGCGGGGTTTGTTCCTTACGAAATACAGAACAAATAGTGGGGGCTGGTTTGTTCCCTACGAAAGACAGAACAAATAGTGGTGGCTGGTTTTTCCCTACGAAAGACAGAACAAATAGTGGTGGCTGGTTTGTTCCTTATGAAATACAGAACAAATAGGGGTGGCGGGTTTGTTCCTTACGAAATACAAAAACAAATAGGGGTGGCTGGTTTGTTCCCTACGAAAGACAGAACAAATAGTGGTGGCTGGTTTGTTCCCTACAAAAGGGACAGAACAAATAGTGGGGCTGGTTTGTTCCTTACGAAATACAGAACAAATAGTGGTGGCTGGTTTGTTCCCTACGAAAGACAGCACAAATAGTGGGGGCTGGTTTGTTCCCTACGAAATACAGAACAAATAGTAGTGGCTGTTTGTTCCCTACGAAATACAGAAAAAATTTAGGGTGGCTGGTTTGTTCCTTACGAAATAACGAACAAATAGTGGTGGCTGGTTTGTTCCTTACGAAAGACAGCACAAATAGGGTGCTGGTTTGTTCCTTACGAAATAACGAACAAATAGTGGGCTGGTTTTGTTCCCTACGAAATAAAGAACAAATATTTGTATCTGGTTTGTTCCTTACGAAAAGCACCGAGATTACAAGCCCTTGTAGTTTCGCAACAGTCCACGAGATCGAGGAGTTTATTTTGATCACCGCGTCTTACTCCCCTTCCGATTAACGCTTATGTACTAATCAGGTTAATGTTTTTAAGGATGAAAAGGGTTTACTATAGAGCAATTGCATGCGCATTTGCTTAGAGGGAAAGTATAAAACCATTAGGAAAAATCAGACGTGCCCGGGGATTTAAAACCCCAATCTTCCGTAATCGGCAGTCTACCTATGCTAGACAAAAGCCTTAGACCACGTGGCCACCGAGGGAAGTAACATTAAAGAAGATAATAGGGAGCGCTGATAACCGAGGTATCCAGGAGGTCCCAAGTGCCAAGGGTATGAGGTAACTCTCACCAGATCAACGTCTTGAGTGGCAGAGGGTTGTGACGGAACACTAGCGCGGGCGTCTCGGCCGAGTGTTGAACTCAGGACTCGCATTGTTGGGGCAGGATCGGGAACTATGGGACAAGGTCCTGAGACACATTTTAAAGTGTATACATGGGTTTGGAACTTTTTTAAATTTTAGACCGACCGACTTAATCGGGGTCAAAACTATTTATAGGTCGTTTATTCATCAGGGGTAAAATGATTTGCGTAATTTTTTGACATTCAAAGGGAAATTTTTTTTAGTCATTTTAACACATTCATGTTGATTAGGTATATTTTCAAATACTATTAATATTTATAACTTCATAAATAATCAAAAAACAGTTTTTATATCATAGTTGCCTGAATGAGAATAAAATATAGGTCATACACTTTGTTTCCTCTTTGGTTGTAAAATACACTTTCCCGGGTGGGACGGGTAACTGGGACTGAGAGGGTTGTGTTGGGAGGGGGAGCTATTACTTCTGAAGGAGGTATTTACACATTCCTGGTGAACTGAAACTAGAAAACTCTCCCCTTTAAAAAAACCATGTAGACATTAAAGCTCCCCATGGGAAAAACCAAAAGGGAGACATTAAAAGCTCCCCAAGTAACACCCCTGTAGGGCAAATTTGGTCCCCTTTTAACCCAGGAAAACCATTTTAACCCCCATTAAAAGTAACATTAGAGCTCCCCAATCCCCCATTAAAATTTAAACCCCCAGGAAAAACCATTAGACTTAACCCCCAAGTAACCCCCCATGTAGACATTTAGGGCCCCCCCATAAAACACCATGTAGGGCATTAGAGCTTTCCCCCGTAAAAACCATGAAAACATTAGAGCTCCCCATTAAAAAACCATGTAGACATTAAAAAGGGCCCCCAGCCCATGTAAAAGGGAACCCATATAGACAAATTTTGAGCTTCCCCCCCTTTAACACCATGGGGAAAACATTTGAGCTCCCCCCCATGGGAACACCTTAGACATTAGAAACTTCCAAAAACCCTTTAAAATTTAAAAAACCCCTGAAAAATAGACATTAGAGCTCCCCATTTAACACCATGAAAAATTAGAGCTCCCCAAAGTAACAACCAAAAATAGACCAAAAGCTCCCCAAATTTAAAACCATGTAGACATTAAAGCTCCCCATGTTAAACCATGTAGACATTAAGGGCCCCCATGTAAAAACCCTTAGACATTAGGGGGCTCCCCATGTAAAAACCAAATTTTTAAAAATTTGGGGGCTCCCCCAAAGTAACACCATTTTAAAACTTTTTGAAACCCCCCCAGGGGAACACCTTTTTGACATTAGACTCCCCCTTTTAAACCATGTAGACATTTGATTTTCCCCCCCTTTAACACCATGTTGGGCATTAGAGGGTCCCATGTAACAAAAACCAATGACCCTTAAGCCCCCCCTTGGTTTAAACCAAAGTAAAACATTTAGAAACTCCCCCATGAAAAACCCCTGTAGACCTTAGAGCCCGTTCATTAACCCCCCCTGTAACACCATGTAACTTTTGAGCTCCCCCCTTTTAAACCATTAGACATTAAAACTCCCCCCATGGAAACCATGTAAAATTAGACCCCCCCATGGGAAACACCAGGGGAACATTAGAGCTCCCCATGTAACACCCGTAGACATTAAGCTCCCCTGTAACCCCTGTAACATTAGGGGCCCCCCATGTAAAACCATAAACATTAGAGCTCCCCCCAAAGAAAAACCATAGAGACATTGAGCTCCCCCTGAAAAACCCGTAGACATTAGAGCCCCCATGTAACACCTTTTAGACAAAAGCTTTTCCCCCATGTAACACCCTGTGACATTTGAAATCCCCCCATGTAAAACCAATTAAAATTAGAGCCCCCTTTTAACACCCTGTTAGCCCCCTTTAAAACTCCCCCATGTAACACCATGGGAGACATTTTGACTCCCCCCATTAACACCCTGGGAGACTTAGAGCTCCCCCCTTTTAACACCATGTAACCTTAGAGCTCCCCCCATGAACACATTAGACATTTAGAGCTCCCCCTTGTAACACCCTGTAGACAAGGGGCTCCCCCTTTTAACAAACCCGTAGACCTTTTGAGGGTCCCCCATGAACACCAAGGAAAACATTAGAGCTCCCCCCATTAACACCCTTTGAACTAAGCTCCCCATTAACACCGGTAAACAGAGCCCCCCCCCATGTAACACCATAGGCATTTTAAACTTTCCCCCAAAGTAACACCATGAGACATTAAGCTCCCCCCCGTAACACCCTTAAAACACTAAGCTCCCCCCCCGTAAACCGGAAAACCCCCCGTAAAACCCTTTAAGCTCCCCATGTTTAAAACCATGTAGACATTAAGCTCTCCCATGAACACCCTAAGAACTAAGGGCCCCCCCCAAGTAACACCATGTGAAATTTGAGCTCCCCCCCTGAAAACCATGTAAATTAAAAGCCTCCCCATGAAACCCTGAAAACATTAGAGCCCCCCTCATGTAACACCCTTTTAAAACATTAAAAGCCCCCCCATGTAAAAACCATGTTGACCTTAGAGCTCCCCCCATGTAAACCATTAAACTAGAGCCCCCCCTTCCCCTGTAAAAAATCCCCCAAAACCATTAGGGCATTAAGCTTTCCCCAAAAAAAACCCCCTGTAACATTAGAGCTCTCTATTTGCCACAACCTAATTAACTGAATATTTGGCTCTTATCGTGAATACTCGGCTCTCATCGTGAAACACGGCTTTAAACGTGAATACTCGGCTCTTATCGTGAATTTCTCGGCTCTTATTGTGAATACTCGGGTTTTATCGTGGGAAAACTCGGGTTTTATCGTGAATACCGGCTCTTATCGTGAATATTCGGCTTTTAAACATGAATTCTCGACTCTCATCATGAATACTCTGCTCTTTTCGTGAATACTCGGCTTTCATCGTGAATACTCGGCTCTTATCGTGAATACTCGGCTCTTTTTGTGAATACTCGGCTTTTATCGTGAATACTCGGCTTTTTATCGTGAATACTCGGGTCTTATCGTGAATACCCCGGGTTTTATAATGAATTCTCGGGTTTCATCATGAATACTCTGCTCTTATCGTGAATACTCGGCTCTTATTGTGAATACTTGGGTTTTATCGTGAATACTCGGGTTTTATCGTGAATACTCGGGTCTTATCGTGAATTTTCCCGGGTTTTATCATGAATTCTCGGCTCTCATCATAATACTCTGCTCTTATCGTGAATACTAGACTCTCATCGTGAAAACTGGCTCTCATCGTGAAAACTCGGCTTTCACGTGAATTTCTCGGCTCTCTCGTGAATACTCTGCTCTTATCGTGAATAACCCCGGGTCTCATCGTGAATACTCGGCTTTTATCATAATTAAACGACTCTCATCGTGAATACTCGGGTTTTTTTTGTGAATACTCGGCACTCATCGTGAATACTCGGCTTTCATAGTGAATACTCTCGGCTGTCCTTGCTCTTAGACAAAATATATACTCCTATAGAATATGGTGTAAGCTGAACGGATCCAATTCACGGCCGTAAAGCAAGAACATGACTGAGGGGATGCTTTGTTGACACGTGCGTGGGTTTGGTTGCGGGCATCGTAGATTAAAATGTGGACTGACAAGTGCTCGAGACCACACTATCGCTCCACTAAGCGTTCAATACACCTTTTTTTCTTCTTACATACCATCATGAAACGTGTAATTGTGGAACTCAATTTTCCCGTTTTCACGTGACCTTCCGGCCTATTGAATCGCATAGATAACGCACGCTAAGTTAAGCTGACCAATCCGAGGCACGCGTGTTCCAATGGTACGTGAACGAATTTTGAGGGGCGTGCTTTAGGTAATCTCAGATGTAATACAATACAAGTTGTGACCTTCATATATCTAAAAACCTCACTAAAAACTAAAATAGCTTTTTTTTTATGTTTTTGGCAACGCGTCTTGCTCACTGCCCATCCGGCTTATACGTATATTCAATAACTACACAGTCAACCTCAGTGGTCTTGGGGTAAAGTGCACGCCCCAGGACCCGATGTTTGTGGTTCAAATCCAGCCGGTTTGACGGATTTTTTCTTGAGCGATAACAATCCGTAGCACAACTTCCATTGGATGGTAAGTAAAGTTGTTGGTCCCATGTCGGTTGTGGCTTGTGAGAATACCTTTCCCGTTAAAATTGGTAGGCCCTTTCCCTCTTGCTCATAGAAATTCTCGTAGGTTCAAAAAGTGAATGTTAAATACCTCAAATAAAAAAAATAAGCTAATGTGTCAAAGATGAGTAAAGTTGAATTTATAGGAAATGTACGGACATTTTGAGAGGGGAGAGTGGAAAACCATTTTAGCAAAAACTCGGTACAATCCGACCGGAATACGAATCCCGTTCTCCCCGTCATTGGCAGACCAGTTATTGCGAGAATGACGCCTTAGACAACCGCTCACCAATGCGGATATGTTTGAATCTTATAGGAGGCCTACCGTTATTATTTCATCCGTTTTGTTATTAAACCCATGACGGACGGGTAAGGCGGTATCGAGTCCAGTATTACAACAGTAATCCCCTGGAGACCCTCAGTCAGCCATATTATAACAGTAATCCCCTGGAGACCCTCAGTCAGCCAATATACAACACTACTCCTCTAGAGACCCTCAGTCAGCCAGTATTACAACACAACTCCTCTAGAGACCCTCAGTCCAGCCAATATTACAACACTACTCCTCTAGAGACCTCAGTCAGCCAATATTACAACACTACTCCTCTAGAGACCCTCAGTCAGCCAATATTACAACACTACTCCTCTAGAGACCCTCAGTCAGCCAATATTACAACACTACTCCTCTAGAGCCCCTCAGTCAGCCAATATTACAACACTACTTCCTCTAGAGAACCCTCAGTCAGCCAATATTAACAACACTACTCCTCTAGAACCCTCAGTCACCAATATTACAACACTACTCCTCTGGGAACCCTCATCAGCAATATTACAACAACTACTCCTCTAGAGACCCTCAGTTCAGCCAATATTAAAAACACTACTCCTCAGGACCCCCCGGTCAGCCAAATATTACAACACTACCCTCAGAGACCCTCATTCCCCAGCCAAATTCCCAACACTACTCCTCTAGAGACCCTCAGTCACCCAAATTTATTACAAACCTACTCCTCTAAAACCCTCAGTCAGCCAGTATTATAACAGTAATCCCCGGGAGCCCCTCATCAGCCAATTTTACAACACTACTCCCTAGGCCCCCCGCACCAGTATTAAAAACATACCCCTCTGAGACCCTCAGTCAGCCAATTTTACAACATACTCCTCTAGAGACCCTGGGTCAGCCAATATTACAACACTACCCTCTAGAGACCCTCGGGCAGCCAATATTACAACATACTCCCTAGAGCCCCTCAGTCAGCCAATATTACAAACACTCCTCTAGAGACCCCAATCGCCAATTTTACAACATTTTAACTCCTCTAGAGCCCTCAGTCACCCAAATTTACAACACACCCTCTAAGACCTTCAGCCCCTATTACAACACTACTCCTCTAGAACCCTCTGTCAGCCATACCCAGCAGTACCCCCAAAAAAACCCCCAGTTCTCCAGACATACCCCCTCTCGGGCACGCGACAGGTCAGTACATTTATTTACGGGGGTTATCTCACAGTCGATCTGTTGTCTGATTAGCGAGTGACGACTAATTGCTGTTTATTGAAGTTCACCTTGTGCTTCCATATTACACAGCGTGTTACTAAAACACGGCGTGCAGCTTACTGATGACAGCACTTGAGATCCAAAGCACTGGATAAATTGCCTCAAAGCACTGGGTACTTGTCTCAAAGCACTGGCTATTTGTCTCAAGCACTGGATACTTGCCTCAAAGCAAATGGCTATTTTTCTCAAGCACTGGATACTTTTCCCCAAAGCACTGGATACTTGTCTCAAAACACTGAATACTTGCCTCAAAGCACTGGTTATTTTCTCAAGCACTGGATACTTACCTAAAAGCACTGGTATTTGTCTCAAGTAAATGGATACTGTCTCAAAGCACTGGCTATTTGTCTCAAGCACTGGAAAACTTGTCTCAAAAGCACTGGTATTTGTCTCAAGCACGGTTTCCTTGCTCAAAACACTGGATATTTGCCTCAAAGCACTGGCTATTTGTCTCAGCACTGGATACTTGTCTTTAAAGCACTGGATACTTTGCTCAAAGGCACTGCTATTTGTCTCAAGAAATGGATACTTTCCTCAAAGCACTGGCAATTTTGTCCAAGCACTGGAACTTGCCTCAAAGCACTGCTATTTTTATCAAGCACTGGATACTTACCTAAAGGGACCGGTACTTGCCTCAAAGCACTGGGTATTTGTCCCCAAGCACTGGATACTTGCCTCAAAGCAAATGGCTTTTTGCTCAAACACTGGAAAACTTTCTCAAAGCACTGAATACTTGCCTCAAAGCAAGGCTATTTGTCTCAAGACTGAACTTACCTCAAAGCATGGCTATTTGTCTCAAGCAAATGATACTTACCTCAAAGCACTGGATACTTGTCCAAAGCACTGGCTATTTTGTCCCCAAGCAATGGGTAAATTGCCTCAAAGCACTGGATTTGTCTCAAGCACTGGGTAAATTACCTCAAAAGCACTGGATACTTGTCTCAAGCACTGGATAACCCTTTTTCTCAAAGCACTGGATACTTTTCTCAAAAACACTGCTATTTGTCTCAAGCACTGGATACTTTTCTACAAAAGCACTGGATACTTTCCTCAAAGCACTGGCTAATTTGTCTCAAGCACTGGATACTTACCTCAAAGCATGGCTATTTGTCTTAAGCACTGGATACTTGCCTCAAAGCACTGGCTATTTGTCTCAAGCAAATGGTACTTTCCTCAAAGCACTGGATACTTGTTCAAGCACTGGGTATTTGTCTCAAAGCAAATGGCTATTTGTTCAATAGCAACGGGT
This sequence comes from Timema cristinae, assembly GCA_039000515.1. NCBI lineage: Eukaryota > Metazoa > Arthropoda > Insecta > Phasmatodea > Timematidae > Timema > Timema cristinae. Next base: position 10,178 of record JBCFYV010002587.1, read on the forward strand.
ATTTGTCTTAAGCACTGGATACTTTGCCTCAAAGCAATGGGTATTGTCTCAAGCACGGAAACTTACCTCAAAGCACTGGATACTTGTCTCAAGAACTGGCTATTTGTCTCAAAGCACTGAATACTTGTCCCCAAAGCACTGGGTATTTGTCTCAAGCACTGGAAATACTTACCCCAAAGCACTGGATCTAGTCTCAAAGCATGCTATTTGTCTCAAGCACTGGTACTTGCCTCAAGCACTGGTTATTGTCCAAGCATGGATACTTTTCCCCCAAAGCACAGGGTCGCTCTACCATGAGAGACTGGACTTAGGAGGTAGTTGGCTTTATTGGGCTCTTTCTATTTGTAAAATTAAACCAGAAAGTTAGGATTTTTGTATATTTTCTAAAAATTTTTGGTATATAAGCCTCAACTATTTATGAAAAAGCTTATAAGAACAGTATTTTCAGCTAGAGAAGAGAACGTGTTCTGTCAGCAGAGAAGATAACGTTTTCTGTCAGCTAGAGAAGATAACGTTTTTCTGTCAGCTAGAGAAGAAACGTGTTCTGTCAGCTAGAGAAGAGAACGTGTTCTGCCCTGCTAGAGAAGATACGTGTTCAGTCAGCTAGAGAAGAAACGTGTTTTTGTCAGCTAGAGAAGAGAACGTGTTCTGTCAGCTAGAGAAGTAACGTGTTCTGTCAGCTAGAGAAGATAACGTGTTCTGTCAGCTAGAGAAGATTAACGTGTTCTGTCAGCTAGAGAAGAGAAAAGTGTTCTGTCCAGGTTTATCAGACACAATCTTGTTATTTCAAACCTCTTTTCAGTGCTAAGGAGATTATTTAGTCGGTTTATTAGCGCTCTGAACAACACCTTACAGACCTAGTTGTCAGACTCTTGGTTTGGATGACAGGAGTACCGAGCTCGAATACCGTTCAGGTGGACTGAGGGTGGATGTTACTCAATAGTTTCCCCAACCCCCCCCCCCCCTCCAAGAAAATGCTGGTACATTTCTTTAGGCCCTACCCTCCTCATCACTACTCCTTGGAAGTGTTTAAATGCAGGGATCTCGGACGGGTAGTAAGACACCGTGGAAAATATAACGAGTTAAACTGTTTATAGATATTTAAGATCCTAACACACAATTTGTATCGAGGGTCAGCCTTTTAGTTGAACTCCCCAAACGGTGTGTTCGTGTGTCGGTGTGTGCTAAATGTAGCTCTGGACTAGCTCAATTAAAAACATATCTTGTATTTTTTATCTCAAATTTTTATATCCATCCTTTGTTTGGCCTGTTTTTTAATGGTAACATTTTGAATTGTAATAAAAGGCGGTAACCTTAACTCCTCCATTAAAGTGGATAGCAACAATAGTACGATAGCCCACATCCACGATAATTGAATGTAGTAATACAATATTAACCTAACAAGTGCGTCTTTAGATTAAAAAAATATCTTCTGTTACTATCGAGTTCTCAGCAACTAAGAATGCAATTAGGATTATCCTATATATTTTTTAGGTTGTCAACATCTCTTTTTATCAACAAATACAAAGCCCACAGCATGAAAGATATAGATATCAGTGGAATAGGATTTCTTAACCGACTTATGACGTAGCGTACTGAGTTTACGTTAAAACACATTGTTTGTTTTTAAAAATTCAAGTTAAAAGAAAAATCGAACAATATTTTTGTATCAACTACCGAAAATAAACTTTCTTTGATATTTTGTGTACACACTTAGCTGAGTATTTAATTTCAACAACTCAACAAAAGACTAAATCTTTTTTTGGGGGAGGGGGGGTTGAATGTACGGAACTTCGTAAGGGTTTCTGGTTAATAATTAAAATGATAGGTATTTTAGGCCTGCTCTAATAGGGGGCGGTGGAATTCATCCTCCTCGTCCTGTCATCTTAGTTTTAGATAGTCGGTACCTCATTGAACGTCTTACTACCCGCTCGGGTTATAAGGGGGCTTAAGGTGGGGATTTAGGGGATTCGAGGAAAGCCAGTGTTTTTACAGTTTTTTTTTTGCCAAAGTAACTTCAATATTTCTCCAATACAAACATGGCCTATAATTTGTTCACCTTTGGTTGATATCAACATTTGTTGATCATGGCGGGATATTATAAACTTTTAAATGGAAAGAATTCTGTGCTGAGGGTCCGGGGTTCAATCCTCGCTCCCGGGACAGATTTATCTGATTACCAAACCCTCCTTCACCCTGACAAGACACTTTGAAAGTGGGGAATGCCAGGCCTCCACCGTGGTTCGGATTCCATGTTAAACTGTAGGTCCTCCATTTCATCTCACAATCACCCCACCATTATACATTAGCGTTTAAATGCGTATAACCCGAACGGGTAGTAAGACGCGGTGCTAATAATAATAATAAAATAATAAAAAATTAAAAATAATAATAATAAATGGAAAGAAAAAGTTGACATTAAAATTTTAGAACATCCTTTGATAAATATTTAACAACTGTTGATATCAACGGGTGAACAAAATTAAACTCAATTTTTTAGCGGAGAAATATTCTATTTATTTTGCCAAAAACATATTTTGGGCCCTAAAAAAGGCAAACACAAAGGTAATTCCTCGCGTCCCATCTTAAAATGTGTCAGGGAGGAGTAAGGTTTAATTTAGAGGAAATGTAGTCTCATTTTCGTGGCGATAGAGTGGGGGAATAATTTAGAGGGAAAACCTACCCTGTTTACTCCCGACCTCCCCTCAAACCAACGTTGTGAGACGGAAGTCAAGACGGTGTGACCACCGGGGAAAGGTTTAAAAATTATTGAATCATGCACTTTAATAAACAAAATATGCACTGATGGGGAAGACGTCAGCAACCGGCACTCCCCTAGGTGTTACCCCTCCCCTTTCCAAACCCCCAAGCCCCGGACTTAACCTAAAGTCCCCTCCCCGCGCGATTTCAAGATACAATGAATCAATACCTCGGAAAAAGCAACAGTTGAAGGTCGCACGGTTGGTTTTTCCTCTCTCTCTCCAATCACAAGAGTCGCACAGAGCCGAATGCGCGTGTCGATGCTCAGCTGTCTCACGGAAACACTGGCGAGTCGCCCATTCAACATCGGCTGCTGGGACCGGCCTTGCTCGGTCAACAAGCGCAGTGCGCATGCGCGGGGGAGGATCGAACCCACTCTGGCGACAGCCGTGACTCTCTAGTAGAGATTGGGGGGGGGGGGTCGAGTTTAGGGGGAAGTGTACACTCATTTGCAGGGGGAGAGGGGAAAACAAACCCCAAGTACACCCCACTGGGATACAGCCCCGCAAGGCCGTATCCAGCCCATATTTCAGGGGGGGTTTTTTGGGCACATCCCCTAATTGCCGGAAGCAGGAACCGTTCTAAACGATAAACTGTTCTAGAAGGTCTCTGAAATGGGTTTTTTATGGCTAGACACCCCCCTAATTTGTACTTGTACTTCATTTTTATATTGTTGGAGCCATAAATAAAGCCATATATATTTTTTCATAACATTATTTTTTTGGGGGGGATAGAGGGTTTGAACCACCAACCTCTTCCCCCGGTCACTGCCTTAGAACTCCGGGAAATCCCCATTTGGGCAATCTATACTATTGTGAGAGCAGCGCATTAAGACCATGCGGCCACGAACGCAAGGGAAGGAATATCTGTAAGGTCTTTGTTACACCAAAATCTTACTATATCGTAAAAGCTCCGACAGGAAAAAAGGCCTTTCAGACATCCCTTCCCCATAAGTGGGAATACCTCCCTCTGGTTGGCTGGCACTGCCGGTCAAGCCGACACGACGTCTGGCTCGTATAGTCTGTGTTTCTGATGACGGTGAGGTCTGGGCGTACTGAGTTATACCTGTCTCACCCGTGGGGATTAACACAGACGGGTAGTAAGACGCGAAAAAGAGCTTTTAAATTGTTAAGAAAAAAGGTCAGAATTTCAACCAAAGGGACCACTAGACCATAACGGCGTTATAATTTTGAAAAATAAAACTATCTCAAATATAATTTTGAGCAAACTTTGTTGCATCGCAAAATTTATTTAAATTTAAATAGACGGCTAAGAATATCCGATATCGGTAATATTTTTTACTAGCAATCCCGCGACCCATTGTTGTATAAGAATTATATACCCCCCCCCCCCCACATGGTGACCGATTTTCAAATGGAAACGTTATCTCAGAAACGTAATTCTAAACAAATTTTAAATATTTTCTCCAGAATTTACTAAAAAATAGCCTATTTAATAAACTAATTAAAAATGTAAAAACCGTCTTCGAGGTGCATTAAAAAATGTCGGATCTCTGAGTGACGTAGATTTAGCTGGGATCTCACAAACAAACACTTCCTTTTATTATTATATAAATTAATAATCACGTGATCACCTTATTATTACGTTGAGTAAAACACACGCTGACACTTTTTACTATATTTTTATTTTATTTAATATTATAATACAATTTTTCTTGATGACTCGCTCAAAAAAATAACGTCCGCGCGCCAACCGTCCTAATATTCCAAGTGTTTATTGTAACAGCCGTAAATAATGGCCGCCAATGCTCGGTGTCTTGTCTTACAAATTATTCATTAAAAAATATACATAATTATATAACAATATTTTTTAAAACACCCTTTTGATAACTTTACATGATTAAAATTTAAAAAAATGAAATTTTATATTATTTGTTTCCAATGGGCATTTATTAATTTAGGAAAACGGGTTTGGGTTTCAATTTGGGGGCCCCGAAGATATACTTAAAACTTAAAACTTTTTTTTTGATTTTTCAGTTGAATTAAAAGTACCCAAAGCCGTACACTTTTAAAAAATTAATTTTTTAAAAAAAATTGTTATCCCTTAAAATTTTTTGGCAAAAAAAGGGTTTTACACTAAATGTGTTTTACCCTTTTACTTAATTTTTAAAAAAATGCAAAAGGGTTTGTGTTTTTTTGGGGGTGTTTGTTACCAATCACGCCAAAAAACTGCTAAAATGGATTCGAATGAAATTTTTTACGTTGGGTAAAAATATGCCCGGGAAATTTAACTTATAGGATTTTCCCCCCAAACCCCCTTTGATTTTAAAAAAATAATAAATTTTTTGATTAATTGTGTTTGGGAAATGTTTTTTTAAAAAATTTTTTTAATTTTAAAATAAATAGTAATTTTAGTGTGCGTATTTTCATACTAATAAATAATAAAAATGTGTTTTTTTTAAAGTTTATATATTTTCAAAAAAATTTTATTTTTTTCATTTATTTATCTTTTTTAATTAAAGGGGGGGAAAAAAAAAAAATTTAATTGGAAAAAATTAAATTTAATTTTAAAATTTCTTTTTTTTTCCCAAATATTTAAAAGTGAAAATTAAAATAGGCAAAATTGTTTACAGCTTTTAAAATGAAAAAAAACTCATAGTATTTTGAAAAAATAAATTTGATTTATGAAACCCAAAAAAGTTTAGTTAAAAATTTAAAAAAATTTTATCAATTATTGGGGCCCAAGCCCCGGGGAAATTTGGGAAAAGGTAGTTTTTTTTATAAAAAAACTATGAAACATAAATTTTTTCACTTTTTGAAGTAAAAAATTATAATTTAATTTAGGGCCCTTTTCCCTTTTTTGGGTGTGGAAGATATCACTTTTATAGTACATTTTTTAAAGGAAGGGGACTTATCTGGACAGCGAGGAAAATTTACTAGATCCACTTTTTACGTTTTCCCAGCGCAATCCCCTGTAATCCAAAAAATGTCATTTTTTTTATCTATATCATCAAAAAATTTTTCCCAAAAAAATAAATATTAATATGTTAAATTGTTTTTTAAAGTTGACCACCCTAAAAGTTTGTATTTGATTAAAGACTTTTTCTTACCAAAAACCTAAATTTAGATTTAAAAGGGATGCATTTTAAATAAGTAGTATTATAAAATATAATAGTATATTGAACCCCTTTTCTTGAGCCCCTTTTTTGGGGGTTAAATTTAGGGGGCCTTTAATCGATTCAACCCCAAAAACTCAAATAAAGCGAGATTACTTTCTCTCTCTCTCTCCCCCCCCCGCTTCCCAAAAAAGAATGCTAAAATCCCCTTTGTTTTTTTTGATCCTCGCAAAAGCGGCCCCTGCTGCCTTTGGGAAACCACGGAGGGGCCCCCCTGTCGGTTTGTGGGTTTGGGGAAACCCCCTTTGGGAAATTTATATCGGGTATATTGACGTCCATTGTTACATTTAACCCGGAAAAGAATTTAAACGTTCCCAAAATGCACTCTCTCAAACAGGATGACTCGGTAAACCCAACATTTCTTCGGAGTGAGCTAATCCTAGCTTACAAACAATTTTCCTTTTCCCGGCAGCAGAATTTCTCTAGTCATTATGTTTTTACAATAAATATGCATTTATTTGGAAAAATTTAAATGAAAAATTTAAAGAACCTTTAAACCCCCTTTTAAAATTCAAATTTTAAATAAATTTTTGTAAAATTTTTTGTTTAAATCCAATACTGTGCTTAAATAGTACATTGAGAAAAAACAAAAAAACGAATCATTTTTAGAAATCAATTTTTTTTAAAAAATTTTTTGGGGAATTTCGGGGGAATGGGAGGAAAAAAACAATATTTTAAAAACCCCAAAGGCATTCGGGGGGAACAAGGGAGTAAACAAAAAGGGAACGCAAATTTGGGGGTCACACCCCTTAAATTTTAAAATAATGTGAGTTTATAGTTTAAAATTTAACCTTGCCCCAAAGGAAACACTAATTTTAAAAAAAAACCCCACCATTTATTTAAAAACCATATGTTTAATAGAGTTACGAAAATTTTAAACCCCTTGAAAAAATCCATCCAGTAATAAAATTTTGAAAAATTTTAGACTTATAATAGAAACCTTTTGCGGGGGCCCGGTTTTCTTTGGTAAAATTTTTACTTAAAAAGATACTTTCTAAATTCATAATGGAAATTTAAACAAGGAAATAAAACTTTTCCCCAGTTTCTTTTTAAATCCATCCTTTTTGCCTTTTCTACAGAAAAATGATTTTTGGGCAAAGGGAAAGGTTTTTTGGGAAAAACAGATCGTACCCTAAAATGAGACCCTGTTTCCTGTTTTTTAGCAACCCGGGGGGTCCCAAAAATAACATTTTTTCGGAATAAAAATTTTGCCCGAAACCCCCGTACGTCACGTTGAGACTTTTGATAGTCCTTGTCCCGTAAAAAGTTATGATTGAGAACGCCCCTTAAAGGGGAAATTAAAAACTAAATGATTTTACAAGACAAACACAGGGCCCCCTTGGCTTTTGACAAACCCGCTTGGTCTTTTGCGATTTTGTCCCACAAATATTTCTTAAATAAACACCAAAAAAAGAGAAGGTTTTCAAATATTTCCCAAATAAACACAAACCCCCCGAGGGAAAGGTATCAAATATTTTTTAAATAAACCAAACCAAAGAGAAAGGGGGCAAATATTTCTTAAATAAACACAAACCAAAAAAGGAAGGGGATCCAAAAAATTTCTTAAATTAAAAAAAAACCAAAGAGAAGGTATCAAATTTTTTTTTAAAAAAACACAAACCAAAGAGAATGGTATCAAATATTTCTTAAAAAACTCAAACCAAAGAGAATGGTATCCAATATTTCTTAAATAAACACAAACCAAAGAGAATGGTATCAGGCTAAATAATATATTCAAAGCTGTACTGTGCTTACTAGATTATTTTACTAAGATGTGCTTGCAATGGTTTCGCTCATTGTTAACATTATGGCCGCTTCAACTTTCAAATGGATGTAAGAAATAAACTTTCCCAAGGGGGTACACTTGAAAGTTAACGTGATAGGGTACAATATTTTGGGTGTATTTTTTTTTAGTAACGCTTCTTATATCTAGTTTGTTTATACGTTAAGGTATTTGGGGTGAGGAAGGGTTTATTTTAAAAAGGGAAATGTACCCGAATGTGCGTGGAGGAAGACTGGAAAACCATTTAGGAAATACCACCTTATAACAAATTACCAAGAATTTTAACCTTGATCGCCCATAATGGGCAACCAAACCCACAGTGGAGTATAGTTACTTTGAAACTGTGTTAATCTTTATTTTTAGTTGCGAGCCTTGGGTCAACATAAATTAACGGATTGTTTTATAGCACTATTTCCTATTTTATAAGCCATAATGCAGCCATGAAGAAGTAAACGAAGAGTACGTGGGTTGGATGAAATGAGTAAAAGCTATCCAGTACCTTCAAATGTTTAAATGAACTATTATTCTCACTGTAAACCATATATATTGTTTGATAATCAACAATATCAAAATAGACTTAATAATACTCTAATAAAATTATAAATAGCATGAGACTGGGCGTGGGGAGGGAGTGGAGTTATGGGGGTTTAAACCACCCTGAAAATTTCGAAATTTTTTATTATAAGACCCACCCCGGGGGCGTAGTTGCTAACGCCTTGTCGTGTTGAGCTCGACTTTCTGAGGACGGGGAATCGAGGTTCGAATTCGGTCGGGTGAACTGGGGGTGGTTTTTCCTAAATGGTTTTCCACTCTCCCCCACGCAAATGCGGGTTCACTTCCTATAATTCAACCTTCCCAATTCCTAATCCATTAGCGTAAAAAGTACTTAAAGCGTATAACCCGAACGGGTAGTAAGGGCCGGTGCTAATATTATATTATTTATTAGAAGTTTTAAGATGGACTTGTATAAACTCCAAATAACTTATATATAGGCATTTACTTATCAAAGGTGACCTGGTGGTCTAGGGTAAGATGTCAGACTTCTGTGCTGGCGGCCGGGGTTCAATCCTCGGTCCGGCACAGTTTTAATCTGATTACCAAACCCTTCCTTCACCTCTGACAAGACATCTTGAAATGTGGGGAATGCCAGGCCGTCACCGTGGTTCGATTCCACGCTAAACGGTAGGTCCTCATTTCATCTCACCAATCACCCTACCATTACACATTAGCGTAAGTGCTTTAAAACCCCCGAACGGGTAGAAAGACGCGTGCTAATAATATAACTTATCAAAAATTGTCAGGAATGGATCATTCCAATTAGTTTCTAAAAAAAATTTAAATGTTCAATGTTTCTTGGGGAAATTCACTTTCACTATCTCCTAAATACATCTAATTTAAAAAAAAAAAATCCAGGTGAGGACAATTCCAAATAGCTTTTAAAGGCATACAATTATTAAAATAAACACTTGGGGAAAACCACTTCAATTAACTTCTATAGGGATATAATTTTCGAAAATAAATTAGCAAAGCATTCTCTAAATAGCTTTTGGGGGCATCGAACTATAAAAATAAAAATCTGAAAGTTTACCACTTTAAAATCTTTCCGGGGGAATATAATTTATAAAAAGATAGCCGGTTGAACAATAAGTAAGATAGCTTTTAGAAGAAATCCAATTTTCAAAAATTTGCTCTTTTTAATCGCCATTTTTTTTTCATTGTTCAAGCTATACGTATATTTGATCATTGATTTAATGGGGGGCGAGGGGGGGTTAGGAAGGAAACATCTTAGAGCTAATCTACCTACTTTTTTCTTGGAAGGAGCGTGGGGAGGCCCTTTAGGAAAAACCACCCTCATTAACCCATCTGGGATTCGAACCCTGATCTCCTCGCCCATCAGCATGCAAGTCTAATATTAGTTTGACATATTGCGTTTGGAAAAGTCAGATATTATGTGTTCGGTGCAAACCGTGTTGTCTTTCAAGAGCACCAAAGATGCAATTAAGTACGAGCCAAGACGATATCCAACCATTTACCCCCAATAAGTACTGTGTGACATGACACGTCTGTCAACATTTTATTGACTTAAAAAAAACTATACCACGTTGGGAAAAGTTTTATACAGTGTTTAATTTGTCCATGTCGGCGTAACCCTATGGTGACATCACTTTTTCACGAGTCCTCACAACCATCACACTCATATACAACATTAGTGTAATTATACAATAAAATAACCGAACTGATAGTGAAATTTGTGAGGGGGGGTTTAAAAAATAATAAAAAACACCTTACCTCTTTTGGTGCCTCTACTGGTAGTTCTTTTAAAAAGCCAGGTGTCAAGCGCTAATTTACGTTTTTAAAGGCGTGACATTTTTATTATAATTATTTAAACCCAACACTAATATTTATTATATTGGCAACAACCCAAAAAGTCACTAATATTAATATAATACTGAATTCTTTCTCCAAAACCACAAGACCGACACAACACACAACCTTTAGCCACAATCAACACTGTATTAACTAGTAATGGGTGCTCTTCAAATTTGGCAAATGGTTTTTAAAATGTTTTATAGTTACAAAACAGTACTTTTCAAAAGTAGTGTGTTGAAAGAGAGAATGGGGAAATACAGGTATTCAGCCTACATACTGTCGACTTCATTTCTGACAGTTTATTGCCCATTTAATTTCCGCTTGATGGTGCCTAAAGTAAGATAGCAAAAATGTTTGCCATAACTTGACTCACACCAAGAGACGTCTTTTGTTTACCAGTTTCGAATTCCCTTTAGCTAGTGGTTAAAACTAGTGTATTAGTGCTTCAGACTTTATACATTAAAATAATAATAGTTTTAAAACCTAAATGTTTACACAAAGTGTATAAAGACACTCTTTAATATAGACACTGAGCTAATTTTCTATATTTAAAAAAATGTATTTATAACACCCAGTAAATTTAAATGCTTTACTTTAGTGTAAATTATTGGCAGTTTGACTATAAAATTAAAACAAGGTTTAATTTTTAGTAATATTCACTCCAAAAAAATGGGAATGGAGTACATGTTCCCTTTTAATCTCAACAAAAATTTTGTCTCAAATTTGCCTCTAACAGCCTCCCGGACCCATAAACATCTAAGCCCTAGTAGCCTCTAACAGCATCTAGCAGCCCCTTGTAGCCTTTTTAAAATAGCATTTAAACAGCCCCTAGGGGGGGGGGGCATCTAGCAGTCTATACATCTAAACAGCCTCTAGTAGCAACCCCCCAGCCTCTAGTACACTAGCGCCTCTAATTGCCTCTATAGCATCTAGGGAGCCCCTATTTGCATCTAGTAGCCCAAAACATCTAGCAGCCCCCTAGTAGCATCTAAACCCGCCCTAATAGCCCTTTAGCATCTACAGCCCCCCAATAGCCTCTAACAGCCTCTATTTGGGCCCTAACAGCCTCTATACATCTACAGCCCCCTAAAACATCTGGCAGCCTCTATAACATCTAGCACCCTCCCCAAAAATACCTCTGCAGCCTCTAGTACCCAACATCTCTATAGCACAACAGCCTCAATGCATATAGCAGCCTCTAGTAGCACTAGCCCCCCTACCCCTATAGCATCTAGCAGCCCCTAGTACATCTTCACCCCCTTTTAAAGTTGGGTGAACTCATTGAGCCACCCAAAACACCATTTAAAAATTTTTTGGGGCGCTCTGGGAAAAACAACCGCCCCGTTTAAAGTCACGCCCCCTTTCCATAGAAAAAAAAGCTAGAAAACAAATTTTATTGTATTCATCCGGCAGGTCATGTGATTTGCGGTTGTCCTTTAAAATTTTTTTGTTTTTCTTACTATTAATTTTTTGCTAAAAAGCAAGTGTACTGATAACACAAATATTTTTTGGGAAAATTTGTTTTTTTTGATAAATTTAAATTTTAAGGAAAATTAAAACCCGCATTTTCATAAAAGGGAGATTTTAAAAAAAAAACCCTTTTTGTTATCATATCTCTTCTAATCACTTTTGACTTTGACCAATAATTTTAAACCTTGTTTTATTTATTTCACCCCCATTTAATCTTGAAACTGGAAATTGTTGCGCTCACAGAGGATAATTTAATTTAGTCAAAATTTTGAATATGCACAATCCTGTTATTATTTGGGTCAAGATTATTTGTTGAACTGTGTGAACTCACATTCATTTGAGTGTTAGAGTGATTGTCTGGGGTCTGGTTGTTGGGGTCGTCCTAAAACCATGTTGGATTAAACCATTTGTAACCATTTTAGTGGCTATAAAAATAATACAAGCTCAAAATCCTGATTTAAATTATTTTTTAATATCGTTGAATATAAATATCCTTATGGATTTGAGAGAGAGATACAAAGGATCCAGCCTTGATTGAAGTGTGAATGCGTGTGAGGGACCCCCTAAGTCCCAAGGAATGGGGGTTCGTGTCATTTACATGTGCGAGTTTGTTCCAACAGTAACGGGTGTCTCTCATCCACGGGGGATCACTTCAGCCTGTTCACCGTCATCCTGGAAGAGCCCACCCGGGAGGTGATGAAGAGGATCCGATGCCGAACGGGGGGCAGGCTCCGATGGACAGGTTCCTGGGGTCGAGGTACTACACATGTAACCTAGACTAAACTATCTGTTTTGAGTTTTTTCAAAGAGCACTCACATATTTACTGATTTAATAGAATTAAACAAATAGCTATATCATTAATAAAAATTCTATCGTTAACGCCCAAACCCTCGACCTAAGTTTCATTCTATATAACTCATAAGGGGAACCTGAAATGCGCAACGCAATTCCTAAAAGAGGAAATCAAAAAACACAAAAGAAAAAAAAAAAAGGGGGGAAATTGGTAAAGAATGACATGTTCCCATATAAGTGTCCAAATCATTCTTTATCATCTTACTTTTGTGTTTTTGATTTCCTCGTTTAGGAAGCACGCTTCACGCTCCCCCCTGATGAGTTCCGATAGATGAAACCTAGGTTGGGGTTTTGGGCGGTGACGATCTTTAAGAGGCACAGTGATCGTTTAAAAAGCCGACATAGAGAGGTCACAGATCATGTTGCGTCAGAAAACAATCAGCAACTCTTCTCCGCAGGTGGAGTTCCCACGTGGCTGTCTAGAGTCTGACGTGGACGCGTACCTGCGTGTGTTGTTTGATAGTGAGCCCCAGCTGGAGAAGAGCCCAGGGCTCTGGCATCACCCCTCATCATGCTGGGCCCCCATGGCCACCAGTTCGACACCAACCGGCCCCCGGTGAGTCTTGGGGACCCTTGCCTGTGCTGCAGGTTGTATGTGATGAGCCACTAGGGGTAAGAGTCTCATCTTATCTGGTTTGCTGGTGACGGTCAGGGTTCAAAATCTTGCCTTGGTGTATTTAGAGTTTTATAGTACCCTGTTTACTATCTGTTGTGTTGTACACATATGTATTTAGAGGACATGCATCCACATTTGTGTAAAGGGGAGAGTGGAAAATGCATTTAGAAAGAAAAAAAAAACTCATTATGCCCGACTGGGACTCAAACCCTGTTTTTCCCCATCATCGCCAGTTCAGTCTATTGAAAGGTGATGCCCTTAGGCCCAGTGGCCCCAAAAATGGTGGACTGCAGAGACATTTTAAGAACCTTGACAAGGTAGCGATAAACAGAAGAAAAATGACGCTATCTTCGGTGGTGGACAGGGAAGGCCAGTAATAATAAATAAGTAAAATAACAAAAAGGAAAGAAATTCACGTTTTGAACTAGTATAGACCTATAGGGGCTCGAACTTGAGTCACTGTTAAAGTTTTGCCGGACCGAGGAAGTATGGAGGGTTTTTAAAAACCGGACCTCTGTCACAAAAAATTTGGGGGAAATCCCTGCCTAGGACATGCGGACACTAAAGGGGGGTGGGTATGTTTCTCATAATTGTCTCCTTTCTTATATTTACTTTTGATATAAATATGTGGCAGACTTGGACGGGTAGTAAGACGCAGAGCTTAGCCGCTAACCTGGGACTTGAAAGCAGCACTAGCCAGTCTCAGTAGGTCCCTGTAACTATCACCCATTCAGGGTCAAACCTCCATTAAACTAACCTTTGTTTCTCATTACCACCGGCAGGTGAGAATTATGCTGCCCGTTCCCGACTACCACACCATCATGGCGAGGTTTGGCGGGCGTGCGGCGCCTGAGCGTGTGGCAGAGCTCGACCCGAGATGGAGAGCCGATGGTCTGGGAGGAGTTGACCAGCGCACACATTTCCCCCCCTGACCTCTCGCGGCACAACCCGTTCGGGCTGCCCGGGGTCTCGTTCACCGTCCCACCACTTCTCGTTCTTCAAGCTGGTGTGGGACATCTTGTCGGCGTCGTTGTACGAGGCCAAAGGGTGGGCATGTCGTACTTCCATCCGTACATCTCCTTCTCCATGATGTGTCAGGCTTCATGGACCAAGGTGCGGGTAACCGCTTGGGGCTGGAGGTGATCGGGCTATCGCTCGGGACAGAAGACTTCCCGAGACCGCCAACTACAGGTGGGTACACTCTGCGGAGCTCTTGGACAGTAGAGAGGACTCCCTCGGGTTTCTGTTAGACACGTAAACACTCACTTTGTGTGCGGGGCATCGCGTGGGGGCCAGTCTAAAGCCCAAGCTCGTACGTCCCGGACTAATCCTTGTACGCTGCGCTCACAAATTTTTGTGGGGGGACGAGGAAGCGGGGGAGGACAAGGAGAGGGCCAAGGAGAGCCCGACTTCAGGGGCAGAGACTTTGAGAAACAATATGCATGCAAGTAAGTACGGAACAGACCGTCTGTGACGAGCTCTGATAGGCTGGTAACCAAAGGGGGCAGCCTTTTACCTCTTTTGTCCATGGCAGCAGGGTAAAGTGGAACTAAACCATATTGTGTTTGTTCCGTTTTCTATCCACCTCTTCTGTGCCTTTAAAAATATTACAAATTCTTTACTTAAAAAGCCTAATATATTCGGAAATTAATTTTAGCACAATAATTAAGACCCTCCATGTATTCTGCCATATCTGTAGCACCACTGTCTTTTGTCTCTTGAAATTTTACTTTTTCAGCCGCTAGAGAGCAGTTAAATGATAGTTAAGTGAGGGCGCGATGGGGCTCCCTACATCGGGGCGCAATTTGAAAAGGATCCAACACAAGAATATATTTTAGCAAAAATTACATTTTTATTGCCTTTATTTCAATAATATATTATGAACATGTAATCTTGAATTTAAAATAAGATTTTTTAAAAAAAAAAATTCTACTTCAAAGAGATGTATGAAAAATATTCGAGGTTTTACTATAGTATGAATATATATGTAATATGTTTCAAGGGGTATGTATTTTGGTAATATTACATGCATATAAATTCTATTTAAAAAAAATTTAAAGAAATTTTCAGAAAGAATTTTGTACAGTAAAGTAAGTTAGGGGTTTAATTTTTGACATCCTAGACCTCCGAGGGGGATGTTTGAAACTGCTTTACCATTTTAGTTATAGTTCATGTCTTGTGATGTTAACTTACAGATTCAAGGTCGACACAAACGGGGACAGGGGGACGTTCGGCAAGGTGATAGTCAGAGGATTGTGAAGAGCAATAAGGATCCTTTGTTTGAGTTCAATCTTAACAAGGTACCACTACGACACTAACCTGAATATTAAATTGTTTTATTTAATAACTTCTAACACTAAGGGGTGGTCGATAAGTTCCCAAAATATTAAGGTCGTACTGTGTATAATAGAAAATAAAAATATGATCTAAATATTACATTCATTAAAACCTTAAAATCGTTAAGGGTTGAATTAATGGTTGGTTAAGTTTTCCTACAACTCTTTGGGCGGGTGACCCCTGGGGGTAAGGGGTCAGACCCCTGTGTTTTGGGGGTCCGGGGTTCAATCCCGAGTCCCGGGAAACCCTTCCCTTTCCCCCTGACAAGAGTGTATTAATACAACTTTTGATTGTGTGGTGCCCGGGCCCCCCACCCTGGGTTCGGATTTCCACGTTAAACGTAGGTCCTTTTTTTATCTCCAATCACCCTACCATTTAAATTAGCGTAAGTGCGTAGACTGAATGGGTGTAAAAGGTGATGATGATGTCTGGTAAAAAATTAAAAAAATAATAACAATAAAAAATAACAAAACTTGAAATAAACAATCAATAAATAATATTAAGAGCCCTTTAAACAAAAAAACAAATTTTGGAAGTTTAATGGGACTGCTTTTGGGAGAGAAATTGTTCAAATTTTTTTTAAGTGTAAATTTAAAGGGTGAAAGTTTTACGCTCATACTTACAAGTTTGCTAACTTCTTCAAACTCAAGCCATTCCTGCACACTAAAGTATCTAGTAAGTGTGTGCCACATCAAGGTGTGTCGAGAAAAAAAAGTGGGGGTCAATCAGGGATCTGTCTGGTTCCAGTCACGCCGACCCCTTATGGCATGGCAATCTATACGGCAACCCCGGAGGTACCCCGAGGGGTTCACCCAGGCGTTTTTACGCCCTGATCGGACCTGAGGGTCAACTGTCGGGCCTGGGGGGGCCCCACAGTAAGAGGATCCAGTGCGGAGACGGGTCACCGGGGGGTTTTCCCACGAGTCGGGAGTAAGACCCCAAGCGGGCGTCTTGGTGGACCGCAGACTGTTCACAGGGACTCGACTTGGGAGGACAGCGGGGTTATTTTTTTGGGGGGGGCTCCTTTCTAATTTAAAGTGAACTTTTTTTTTTTGAAAAGGGGTTTTAATGTATTAAAGGGCGTAATCGAATGAATACAGTCGAATTGGTTTATAACAAACTTGGGGGATTTGTCAAGTGGGGTAGCGTCATTTTTTCAGCAGCCGTTCAAAAAATCTTTAAAAAACGTTTTAAAACCCCTTTTTTTGCATCATCATGGTTTGTAGCGGCAAAAAAATTCTTAAATATTCTAATTTTAAAAAAAATTTAATGGCAAAAGAAGTAGGGAGAGGGTTGTGGGGAAACTGGGCCTTCAAGGTCAAAATGAATAGAGGACCAACCCTCCCTTTAGTGTCACAGTTGGCTGAGCGTTGGTGTGCGGTTAAGCCAAAGTAAAGAGCTTTTATTGTGTTTATAAGCTCAAATTAGTTTTGGTAGTCATTATACGTGGCCAATTTTTTATGATCATGGACAATGCAGAATTTTTTTCAGAAAGGGAGTTCAAAATATAATTACAGATTACACGGGAGCAGGCCTAAATAAAAGTTATGAAAAAGGACATGTTTTTTTAATTTTTCTTCTTTTAAATAAAAATGCTTTTGAAATTTGTGAAATGTTTCCTTAAAGTATTCGAAGACGCAATAACCAAGTTTGTTGTATATTGAAAAATTTTTGACTTGGGTCTAAAAAGCTTCGATAATATCAATATGTCTAATGTAAGGCAAGGGTTGATAAGCCGCAAAGGAATGTGATTCTAACTAATAGTAGTAAGGGGGTGTTATTGTATCTCCACTACTTCTCGTTGTAATGTTGGGGGCCCCTTGTATTTAGACTCTTCCCCAGATAACACCTCCCCGACCAAAGGAGTCCAGTCCTCGCACCAAGGACTCCAGCCCTCACACCAAGGACTCTAGTCATCGAGGAACCAAGAGGTCCCACCCGACAATAGTGATAGCAAGTCGCCAGAAAAGCAAGGTAAAAGGGCAGCCCCAGCAAGAGGCGCAGATTCTCCGAGGTTGCGGCGACAGACTCCAGCGATGAGGAAGCAAACAACGAGATGACGTCTGCCACTTCGGAGCTGCATAGGTTTAGTCGGAGAGGTTATGGCAATAAGCAAGGTTAACTCCATGGCTAGAGCTCGCAAGTGGGCCATTACCGACTGAGCAGCTGTCGAGATGGACTGTCATGTGATCACCACAACAAATCTTATGCCCATAAATCTCAGTTTTCTAAACCATAACTGCTACTTCTTTATGCAACTATCCCTTCATTTGTCCTCGTGAGGCTGAGTTAATCTCGACTGCTTCACAGGAAAGTTCCAGAAGTGCCGGGATTGAACTCTGGACCTGTGTATCTTTAGCTACTAGACGATATAACAATTAGTTGAATATCTTCAAACTTTGATTGGGCTTTAAGAATACTCCCGAGTTTGATTCGAGCTCTCTTCATATTGAAAAAAGAGGGCTTTGCTCACCACCGATTAAAAATAATGTAAAATAACTTTGTTGTATATTTTCTTTAGGCTATTAAATAATAAAATTAATTGGTGCCTAATGGCTTGGAAATGGCTAGAATATGATTATTTTCTGTGCTTTATTTATTTTTTATTAATTGTTTCTTTTATTAAATTTGTTCCACGGGAGTTCCCCACATTTTTGAGGTTTGAAAGGGTTGGGGGGAGGGGGTAAGGAAGTAAGGTCGTTGTTCTTTAGTGGGGGATGGTCCATTTGCCATAGAGACAATCAATAACTCTATTGATAGTTTTATTGTGGTGGCTGGGCGTCACACCCATTAAAGTAAATGGTGCAACCCTGATTTCCATCTTCCTTCCTTCTCTACCTGGCATCACACAAGGTAGGCTTCCATCGTCGGCAAACCATAGAACAGCCCACTAATATTGTTTTTCACACTATTTTTGATTGACTGGATCACATACTGATAGAGATTCACACGTCGGTCTCCCAGCTCAGAGTCGACACTCCTCGGAGCAATATTGTGTTTCTTGTCATGTCGAATGTCAGTGCGTCACTGTTTGGTTTTCTCTGATCCCTGTCAGGTACAACCCTCACAAGCTGTCCGACCAGGAGCTCTGGCACGTGACTTCGCGCATTGTGCGCAAGGACTGGCGGAACTGGGGCGAACGCTCGGGATCGATGAGCATCATCTCGCCAACCTGGAGCACGCTCATTCCACCACGGGCTTCCGGGAGTGCGCGTACCAGATGCTCTTGGAATGGAAGGGACGAAAGCCCAAACTGTGTACGGTTGGAGAACTGTCCAGGCGCTCGGCGTTTGAGGGCATGCAGGACGTGGCTAAGCACTTGTTGAAGGTGGTCGGTCGCCGGACAGTTAGTGCGAGTTTGACTCAACGATAATATTAGTTCAATAAAATTAACCTTTTACAGATACTAGAATCATTCACTATCAAAATATAACCTACCATTTCAAATTGACATCTAATTTAAAAAAATCAATTAAATATTTTTAAATTCAGACTCGACTTGAAGTTTACACCCTTTTTACACCAAAAACTCTTCATTTTGGATTCAATTCAAAAAAAACTTAGTTTTATCTATTTTGGCCCAACAAGGTCTTGTTACTAAAACCGTATAAATACTGGTGTGTTTTCTTCCGTCTCACTTGCATACGTTACTGGTACTCTTAACCTAGGTTCAATATAATAGTTGACACTTCCTGCTGTGACTCGACATATTATGGAATTTTTTCTCTTGACGTTTGATGTCTCAATTGACATGTTGTGTGAACGAGCTCAAGTTAGACATTTTATTTAGATTTTATTCTTAAATTTTAACCTTGATTTTTCTATTCTCTGCCACAATTCCCCAAAAATTTTACAGTTTAAATATTATTTCACACATTCTACTTCGAATTAAAAATATGTTATTTATTTTTTCATACAACCATACTGTAATGTGAATGGAAAAGTGTAAATAAAAGAGTTAAAATAAAAACACCTAAATGGAACATCCACGTTTGATTTTCTAAGATCGCGGAGGCCATGTGGAGTAAATTTATAATCTACTGACACTAAAGTGAAATGCCAAAAGAACTTATAATGAACAGCTGAGAATAAGATATCAAAAAACGTTATATTAAGATCAATACTTGATCCTTTCGATACCTACGGATATAAATTAGTGAGTTTGACGTCTATCTAGATGTATCAATACATTCAGCTCAGTTGTGTACTGCTACCACGCTCACCCAACTGTTTGTCCTTGTATAGATAAATATTGTGACAGTTCCAAAAGGTATTCTTGTTGGAAAGACGGGAAATTATTTGCCAGATATTGCAAGAAAGTGTGTTTAAGTGAAGTGAAAAACAGATTTTGTAATATAATTTTAGTGAAAAAGAAAACAAATTTTTTAAAATGAGTTAAAAAAAAGGTCTATGGT
>JBCFYV010002588.1:0-37329 GCA_039000515.1 Timema cristinae
GTGATTGAAACTATGAGGGACCTTTTATATTTTTCTTTAACTTACCTTTACAAGGCGAATGCCTGGATTAATTTGGGCTAAGAATAATATAAGTATATTACTTTCTTTTTGGGTTGGCATTTAAGTAATACGCCAATGTTTTGTAACTATGAAGCGCGCACTGCGGGTTGCCGCTGAGGCCTGTTAAGGGGCTGTAAGCTACGTAGTGAATGTAATTGTTAGGATAAGGTTGCTATGGATACAGCGCCTCAGTATAGTTATGGGCATAACCCCTTTACCCCTTTTTTTTTTGTTTATGTAATGGCTACATTGTAAAAGTAACCGTTAGGATAAGGTTGCTATGGATACAGCGCCTCAGTATTGTTATGGGCATAACCCTTTTTATTTTATGTAATTCTCTTGTAACTATCTGTTGTTACATATATATATATATAGTCACATATATACATATATAATTATTGTTAATCTATTCTCAAATAAATAATTATTTATTAGACTCGCAATCTTTAATTTACATCGACAAGTTCAAAGTAATTTTGGCTGATCAAACAAAAGACTCTCGTACCGTTCCTTTTGAGTCTTTAGGTATAGTAGTGGATGGTGATTGAGAAGGGTTCATGGCGGCAGATGATTGAATAGGTCCAAGTATAGGCCTATCAACAAATATGCGGTCCTAACGCTCTTCTGCAATTAAACTCATTTTCTTGTTGTTTTCATGCCCTCTTTACCTTATTGTACGTGTTCACCTGCCCTTGTCCTGTTGAGGAGAAGGGGGTGTATCACAGTTTGATCACATTTACTAAAAGATGTATTATTTGTTTATAAAGCAATAAATATAACCTTATAAATAAATATAAAACTACTAAAACTTGGTATAAAATACAAACAAATGACAATTTGAGCATTCTGCTGAATAATCGCCCCTTACCATAAATGCTAGTGAAAAGACGATGTATTCTCAAGAAGAAAGGATAAAACCAAATTAGGCAATCCACGTGTAAAGGATTTAGGTAATGAGACAATTTAGATTATTGTATATTATTGATTCATTGAGTCAAAAATATCAACTATTCCTTCCAAAGTAGCCTAGATAATATACATATATGTGTATAATCCAAACTGGTAGCAATACATAATGCTAAAAAAAGCCATATTGTCTTGGCATCTATATTGTTGGCTATCAAAAATCTAAATTAAATGTTATCATTTGTAGGCCTACTAATAATAGAAAAATATGTGTTTATGATCTAAAACATATTAAAATGTATTTAACAACAACAACAATAAAATTCATAAATATTCTACTAAAAAATAATCAAAGTGTTAAAAAAAATCACACAATTTGCGAAGAAAAATGCATGGATAGAGGTGTGAAAAATATGTTTTAAATAATTAAATAATATAGATTTGAGCCCAAGTAATTACATAACTACCCGCCTCGGTGGCGCAGTTGGCTAACGCACTTGTCGTGTTGAGCTCGACTGCTGAGGACGGGGAGATCGAGGTTCGAATCTCGGTCGGGTGAACTGGGGGGCGGGGTTTCCTAAATGGCTTTCCACTCTCCCTCCACGCAAATGCGGGTTCACTTCCTCTACTTCAACCTTCCCAATTTCTAATCCATTAGAGTAATTAGTACCTAAGCGTATAACCCGAACGGTTAGTAAGACGCGGCGCTAAATTAAAAAAAATTACATAATTATAAATGTAATGTATATTTTGTCCTGAATGCTTATAAGATATTAGTTATTACTTATGAACTATGAAAATTAATACAGTTTATTAATAATAACAGCACAAGAGTTAATTAATTATTAAATTTAAGGCAATCAACATTTTCATCGATCTAGTTCAGTGGCCTAAAACTCGCGGACCGCATGCGGCCCTTCACCAACTGTTTTGTAACCCGCATAAAGGATTACAAAATAAAAATAAATTACCCTTTTTTCAAGTATGTTGCAATGTAGTAAATATAATATAAACATAGTAATGCTTTGCTAAGCCATTGTCTTTATAAGTAACAAGTTTATTTACGAATAGACATCAGTATTAAGCCTACCTATTGTTACCTTAGATTTACATTTTTTTTAAAGTTCAGCTATCTTCCCCCGACGTACTGTCTTCGAATCCAAGAGGACTTCAACAGGTGGTGGTGAATGTTTCAGACATGTAAAATATTTTAATTATAATCAAGTCTCCATTTTCATATAATGCTGACAACTCACAAGAATCAAGTGAAATCTCTTGAATGTCATAGGTTAAGTGACATTCACTTACGCTCACTTTTAAAGTAGTATGCTCAAAGGAGATTATCTCAAATATCGAAAAGTTTGTGACAAGAAAAGCGGGCACAAATTTTGGTCGGAAAATATAATATTTCCTTCGTCGTGTCAATTTGGTAAATTTTTGGATTATTTTAAAAATGTAAGTGAAAATACATTGTTATTTAAAAATGATAGTTTTCAGTGATACAATGTGATAAAAATAAAATTAACTGATGAAGTGTTTATTTTATTTTTTTACCGATAGTTAGGAATAATATCCTATTACATTGCAAAGCCGTTGGTGTAGTTTTATAAAGATGATATTTATTCGTAAGAAATTAATGCAGTCGCCTAAGTGCTTTCAAAACTTGAAAGTGGCCCTGCCAGGGGTCTGAGTTTGAGACCGCTGATCTAGTTGGTCAAAGAAAATTGTGTGTTATTTCTTTTTTTATTAAGTAAAACATATTTAGATGAAAATTAATATGCTATTGCACTTATATTCATTCGAAGTTTCCAAAACACTGCAAGATGAATGATGATTTTGTGAAATATTTAGCTTTTCCCAAATTTCAAATCGATTACATTTTACAACAGTGTATAAAGCCTTGCCTGACATTTTTCTTTGTAGTTTTTCACTTAAAATATCCCAAATAGGATCAGATGGGACTGCTATTTCCCCTTTTGTTGATAAAATGTTACTTTTTTCTTCAAGCATAAGCTTGATAATATCATCTGGTGAAACCTTTGGTATTCTCATTTTTTAAACGAACCAGTAATTTAATTGTATTTAAAAACTGAGATGTTGATATGTTTTATATATAATAGTGGCACAAATTTATATATAGTAAATCAATTACCAACGTAGGAGGATAGCAAATAATAAATAAAAATAGAGCACTCCCAAAACTGATTCAACGAACAATTTGTATAAAATAGTCATATCAAATACCTATACGGCATTCACGGTAGGAATTACTCTCTGAAAGATCTTTTTTCCTACCAATATCCTACTATATAATAGATTTCTGATGGGGAAAAAGGGCTTTCAGAAAACCATTCCTACGGTGAAAGGACTCTATAAATGTGTAGGTAATAAGGTAAGGTTATAAGACACAATTCTATAAAAATAAACAATAAAATGTCATTATAAATCTAAGCTAGGACTGAAAGTCTACAAAAAGAGAACTAGAATAGCAATTAAAACTTGGAATAAATTCATATGGAAAAATTCAATACGCACTTTACAAAGGGAAAAAAAAATCTGTACTCTATGAAAAGCCTTTAAGAGGATATTAGACCTGTACCGCCATTGCTCCCAAATGTGGCAAAGAAGACCGTACAGACTCTTAGGGAAATCATGTTTACGAAACAATAAAAAATGCTATAATATATTATTTTGCATTTTTGAAGAGCGTAAGAATATGGCGACGTACCTATGTTTTAATCTATTTCTTGATATGTTTGAAAAGCTCATAAATACTTAATAGATTCGTTTAAAATAAATCGTGATTCAGAAATAAATAATAAAAATTTAAAAGCTATATATATACAATATTATCTAACTAAGACGTTTCCATAAAAAAAATCCATAGTCACAACAGAAAAAACGGAATAAATATTATTTTAAAACGATTATTTTTTTAACGGTTGTTCTGATATCTGGAGGAAAGACTCTGAACTACCCGAACGAGGGACGAGGAAATGGTTTTGGGGAGGGGGGCAGGGGAGGTTGGTTGAAGGAAGTAAACACAAAAGGAATGTGGATAGTGTCCGCCTGACCCACGCCTGGTGCTTTGGGCTAAAGGCAGATAAGAGAAGTCAGAAATAACTCATTAGCACATTTATGCTACAGTAGTATTGACGTTTGTCTTGAGAAGTCACAATGAATACTTCGGGATTTGACAGAAGAAGAGGCTATATATAAATCACATCTACATTTATGCGCCCCACGTAAGAAAAGACGAGGAATAGAATTAAAATAATATTGGAAACAAAGGTAGTCTACAAATTTATTACTTTAGAACATGTAATTCCAATTTAATTATCTATTTTTCAAGTAAAATATGTAAAGCTGAATTTTATATATTAATCTATAAAATGATAATTTACAGCTAGAGAAAATATCAAATACCATTCCTAATAAATTGGGATTTTTTAAACGATGCCCGATTGAAATATTCCAATAAACTAAATTTAGGATTTGGGATATATTAAAGGTGATATCGAAACAAATATGCCAGCGTTTGCCTGTAGTGTGTATGGGAACACCTCAGTGAAAACAATAAATGTGTTGAAAAACATTCATAAAGAACCATTCTTTGACAGGTTTAAAAACTATTTTTATATCTTGCAACTTTGTTTTTGATAAATCCTATCAATGACAATTTAAAAAAATCCTATATAAATAAAGATATAAATACTGTATCTTTCTTTATTTGTTCTAAACATATCTTTCTTCCAAGACTACTATAAGCTGTCGTGAATCCTAACTGTATATTACAAACTTGTGAAAAAAACCTAAACTGTAATGACGTACACGCTAAGTTCATTTAACGTGGTTTCCCGTTGACATAGTCATTGGGGTTCAAATCCCGGCCGGTGTAGCTATGGTATTTTTTAAAATGTTTTCCATACACGTCTTCCTTGAAAATTTGGGTACATTTTAACTAAGTTTTACTTTACCCATTCCAACTCTATTAGCTTTAATAAATGCATGTTTCCCGGATAGGTATTAAGACCCCGGGAATAAAATAAGGTAATTTTTATTAATTACAAAATTATTGGACCTTAGGGAATTAATTGCAGTGCCTACAAAAATCACTAAGAGACTTTTTTTATTTTTATACACCCACTTTGGTGGCCGCGTGATCTAAAGCTCTACTCTCGCAATAGACTATAGACTGTCGATGACGGGGAGTTTAAGGTTCGAATCTAGGTCGGGTGTACTGAGGGTGGTTTTCCAAAATGGTTTACTACTCTCCCTCCACGTAAATGAGGGCATACTTAATATTGATATAACCTTCCTAATCCCAAAACCCTTAGCTTAATTAGTACATAAGCATAACACCCGAACGGGTAGTAAGACGCAGTGTTAAAGAAAATACTTTTTACCGTATTTTTCAATTTTAATTTTTCATACCATTAAAGAGCATTTTGGAGACAATTGCAAACTGATTTTAATTGTAATAGAAAAAAACCAAAGTTGCTGGAGGCAGATAACGGTGATCTAACTGAGAGTCCACACATCACATCTATTGAGACTGTAGTTGTGAATGATGTTAGTTATGCCGTTCCATCAGAACATTACTTTGATATGGATAATTATAGCGCTTTTACAGAACCACAAAGGTAGGTGGATCCAAAAGACACATTTTAATATAGTTCATTTAGACTGTTTTTTATGTTTATCAGACTATTCATATTATAGGCCTGCTTATAAACTAACACTGGTAATAAATTAAAATGTTATCAATGTTGACCAACAAAAAATTGGTGTATTTTATATAAAACCCTTCTTACCAGAATCTACCATTGCAAATCATAAAACCAAGCTAAGAATGAGCAAGCTTTAAATTAGCTCAATGACTATTTAAAAAAAAAAAAAGTTTGTAATCAGATCAATATTTTTACAAAAGGAAAATAAGTTTATTTGTATATTGAATAGATTGCAATAAAACCTTGTAATAAAAAATAAGTCTTCCTTTGCACAAAAGTGATGTACAGTATAGGATCTTTGTTTTAACGACGGGGCTAGTATAATTCCGGGGGCAAGGTGGCCCAGATATAATAAATATATACGTACATAATATGTAGTGCTTAAAAATAGCATAATCACGATCATCAACATATCTTAAACAGTGGTGGATTCCGGAGGGGGCGATAGGGTTGATCTCCCCCCTCCCGGAAAGAAAAAATATCGAAAATATTGAAAATAATATCTTACTTTAATTTTGTAAAGAATGACGCTACCATTTCCCTTGCCAAACTCCTTCATAACCTAACATCAAAATAAGAGTTTGGGAAATATCTTGAATAGGAATTTGTCACAATTTAAATCACAAATCTTCTCTGAAAGTTTCCTGGATTCGGCTGATGTGCCCAGCATACTTCTAGCTGGAATAAATTTCATGTGAGGGAAACATTTCTTTACAGCGCAGAAATTAGTACATTTTTAACTTCAAATTATAATAATCTTAGTTTTGCCTGGAATACTGATACATTTTTGCTAAATCTGAGATGTAATTATTTTTCTCTTGATTTCCTCTGAAAGTTTTCAAAACCTTGCCTCTGCTGCAGTAAACACGGTCACCATATTTGGCCTCGGTTTCCATTGAGGAATCCTTTGAATTGTCGGTGATTGAGTCCTCTGATTTAATGAAGTTCTCTGTTTGCACTAATGTCCGTATCAGATTTCTTTAGCCCAGATATTTTACACCCAAATTTTACTGGTGTAAACCTATAATGCAGTGATATGCAATAAGTGTGTTGGCGTGGCAAAGTTATCACATATGCTTTGGGATGAGAGACACTATTCCATTGTTTGCTCTAATCATTGTAGACAAATTTATACAAATACCTTTTTGATGCCTTGCAGCCTTGATCTGTCCATCCATGGAGTACAGAAAGACGAGTTATTAATAAATTTAGAATTCTTACGTCACACCTGGAGCAAATATGCTCATTTGAACGGTTGATGTTATGTCAGAGAACTCATATATTGCTAGTGAAAAAATAGATGCCAATTTTTTGAAATTTTCAAAAATTTCGATGCAATAATACGTGAAATATCTGTAACACTGCGTTACATAGATATTCAATCAAGACATATTTACTCAAACTTCTTCACGCAATTAACACAAGGTTTTTACGATACGGCTATCAAACAATTATTAACAAAGTCCCCATAAATAAACGGACTCGATGTCATAGCTGCTGTTGAAGTATCGGTAGATTTACTAAGCATAAACTTTAAATGCTTTCGTCCCTTAATAACACTTTTAATCATATTTCGCTGACAACCTAGTCTAAGTAATATGAGAATATGCTAGGAATTTATTTTGCAAATTTCATTTAGTTGGTTGGCCGCAATAAATGGCATGGCGGGCCATGGGTTGTGCACCACTGTCTTACCTTATCCGTGAGAAAAGGGTTCATTTTTGCCTTAATATGTCCTACTCTTCTAGAAGTCATGCTGCTGTAGTTTCTTACAATACTAAAACTCCTCTATATAAAATACACAAAGTAATGTACCAAGCTAGTCCCGGGAAGTTTACTAAGAAGATGGAGATGTGAAGACTTCGTCAAATTGAAAGAACAAGAAGTCTGCCTGCAAAAGTGAAGAAAAAGAACCCATTTAGACCTAGGTTGTCTAATAATGACAAAGACTATGGGCCTTGTGCTCAGAAGCCTGATATGGTTACGGAAAAATTTGATAGAGAGAAAATTAGATTTATTGCTACTTTACCAAGCACATCAGAGCAACGTGAGGAGCTTGAAAGAGGGACACTTCTCCAAAGAAATAGTGGTCGATGGAAAGAAGTACGGTGAAAGCTGCTCACTGCCTCTAACTTTGGACCCGTTTGTCGAAGACTTCCTCACACATCTTGTAAAAGGCTGTTCAAGGTATGGTCTATGATGATTTTGACACAGATGCAATGCTGTACGGTAGAGATGATGAGAAGAATGGTATATTGGCTCTTGAAAATAAAATGAATATTAAAGTTGAGCCTTGTGGGCTCTTTGTTGATCCGGAATTATCTTACTTGGGAGCAACTCCCGATGGTCTAATAGGATCAGCAAGGAACATGACACCAGAAGAAGCTGTTTTAAAAAGAAAATTTACTTTTTGAAACATAAGCAAGGACAAAAGAGAAATTACGCGCATTAACAAAAACACACTACTATCAAGTGAAAGGCCAACTTCACGTGACCAGGAGAAGTTATTGCCTCTTTGTTTTATGGAAAAATGTGGGTATAAAGGTCGAGAAGATTTTCAGAGACGATGCATTTTGGGCTAGCCACATGGAGAAAAAACTGAGCCAGTTCTATCTAGATTGTCTCCTGCCAGAACTTGTAGATCCAAGACGCAGACGATCCATGCCGATTAGAAATCCACCTTACATAACAAAGGCTATTGAAGACAAACAAAAGGCTGACAAATGTAAGGCAATGGCCCTTGAGAATTCCAATTCAAAACCTAAAGTGAGGCGAAAGCTTTAGTTATTAGGCTTCCAAACGCAAACATAGAGCTAAACTCCCCTTACCTCAATTTTGACTTGTTTTTTTAATTGTTTCGTGATTATGTGCTAAAAACAAAATATATAATCTCTAAAATTATGAATAGTTATAAAATTAAAATTGTCGACTGTGTTTGTTGAAAAGTTACCTAAACTCAAATGTCTTGTATTCTATGGTGATTGTGATCATTTTATAGAGTTTCTATATAAGGGTGTGTCAAATAAATTGCTATTTGCTTCCCATAAAATTATATAAAACAATTTTTTTAACTAATTAATAAAATAATCACAACATTTCTAAGTGGTCAAATGCGGGTAAATGATTGTTTCGGAGCGTATATTGACATTTCGAAAAACTTTTATCCAACTATGTTTTTAAATTTCATATAATAACTATAGTATGAAGAGAAATATGTTGAATATATTAATGCGAATGTGTTCAATTCATTATTTTATAAAATTACTGGTGAATGTATAGAATCACCAAAAGTAAAAGTAATTTACCAGTAATTTTTTTAATATGCCTATTCACTTTGGTGAAAGTATGAAACATCAACGGTATTTTCTACATCTACCATTGATTTTATAAAACATATAAGTTATGCTGAATATATTATAAAACTTAACTCAAAACTAATCAAACCTTTACTTAGCTTATTAACATTAACCAGTGACTGATGGTAATTTTATAAAATCACCGGTGACTTTATAAAATTTTCAGCGATTGAAATAGTGTTTTTGTAGATTCACCCAATGTAAAAAATACGAATAGTAGCAACAGATGAATAAAGGCATCTGATTGGCTGAGCGTTTGAGTCACTCAGTACACAAGCCAGCTCGTTAATTATATTCTCAAAGATAATGGAAGATAATCTTAGTTGTTAAAAATTAGGTAATATGTTAGAATTTGGAAGAATAAATAAACCTTAAAAATACACACCTATACAATCAACATTGTTACTCTACTTATTAAAAATAAATGGTACGGACGACGGTGCACCGCACAGTCTTTCTCCATCTCTCATATTAAAATGGACTGATTTACTAAAAACTTGTAATAGTTGTGAAACGAAATAATAGATTCCCCATATTTTTACAGAAACACTCCACCAAAGGTCATAAAGGAAATAATATACACTGCTAGCTATTTAATTCCTTACTCCATGGCAATAGATTATTCAGAACACTTGCAGAAATGTAATAAAAGGGGAACACTTTGTCCACCAAAGAGCATAATAAATTTCATATTTAAAAGATCTCCAAATTTATGTTTTTATATTTGCTTATATCTCAGAAACTATTGGTTTTTTGAAATATGTTTCGAATAAAATATTTGTTATTTTTAACAGTACAAAAAAAAATACAGTTCTAAGTATTTTCGTATCTCAAATAGTAGCGGAGAAATGATCAAAATTGGAAATTAACCCTTATGTAAAGTAACCTTAAAGTCACTTTCATAGGAAATGGAAAATTGCAATTTTGTTTGTAATATTAAACAATACGTAAATAAAAACATTAAACAAAACATTTGGCTCTTCACTAAATATTAAAATAAAATAAACATATGTTTGTAATAATTTTCAAAACAATTAGGAGTTTTAACTTTTATTTATTTATATTTTATCTCTAGAAAAAAATTATTTCAATAAATTTATTTTGTGTAAGTGAACTTATCTAAAACTATGCAAACTAA
Organism: Timema cristinae; assembly: GCA_039000515.1. Classification (NCBI taxonomy): domain Eukaryota; kingdom Metazoa; phylum Arthropoda; class Insecta; order Phasmatodea; family Timematidae; genus Timema; species Timema cristinae. Next base: position 10,191 of record JBCFYV010002588.1, read on the forward strand.
TATAAACATCCTAGGCCAAACCTAAATACACTTTAATTGACTTGTACCAATTAGAATAAAACTCTGGTAGTCCGAGATTCCGGATAATCTGATCAGGGGGCCATTTATTGGCATTCCTTTACCCATTTCTTGAGTTAGCCACAAAAAAAAGTGCCCCATTAAACTTGGCAAACAATTACTATTTCAATGTTCGACGACTATTCAGATATTAAATTAATGTTGAGGAATCAAAAAATTACATTTTAGAATTAATTTCATTTCTGTCACTAATGCTTTTCCAACTACAAACTTCTTAGCTAGTTTAGTCGCAATTTTACAATTACCGAGACATTTTAAAACTTCCAGTTTTTTTTCCATAGACGTGTCCACAGAAGGGCACAGGTAGGCCCCCCTTTTGTTCTTTCAAATATTATGTTCAATGAGGCAGGCACGCACGCACACACACACACAGCTGTAAGAAATCATTGCTTCGTGTGAGAAGGATGCATATAATTCTTATTACAATTTAAAAATAGCTCTAAATAACTTCCAGAGTCTTATGATTTGATCGCTCTTAATAAAATATAAAGATATGGAAAAAAAAATCCAGGAATGGACTACTCTGAATAGCTTCCATAAAGAAAAGCTATATTTAAATATATTATTATAAAAAACTTTGGGTCAGTGGCGGTGGAACTGACGGGTAAGGGGGGGCACTGCCCATGGGACGAATTAGCCCCCCATGGAAAGAAGTTTCTCTCTCCTAGATACATTTCACACACTTCGACAGTATTGAATATTAAACTAAAAGATTGCCTTAAATAGAACTCAAAATGATTTCTATGTGCATTAAATTTTCAAAAATTAACTGGAGAAGACCACTCCCTATAGCTTCTAGAATAATGTAACTGTAAGAAAAAAATCAGTTTAGAAGCGCTCTTAAGGTGAGGTAGAAGGGATAGCAAGTGTTTTTACAGTTTTTATAGAATTGAAAGTTTTTGGCCAAAATAAATCAAATATTTCTCCTGTAGCAACATAGAGTTTAGTTTTCTGCACATGCTAATATCGACAGATCTTGAATATCTGTCAAGAGTGTCCTGGAATTTTGTCAAAACTTTTGAAATAAAGAGAAAAAGTTTTGACAAAATTCCAGGACACTCTTGACAGATATTCAAGATCTGTTGATATTAGCATGTGCAGAAAACTAAACTCTATGTTGCTACTGGAGAAATATTTGATTTATTTTGGCCAAAAACTTTCAATTCTATAAAAACTGTAAAATTACTCGCGCACCCTTCTGCCTCACCTTAATAGCTTCTAGGGTCATCTAAATAAATAAATCGAGGCAAGGGCCACTCAAGATAAGTTTAAAATGGTTGTAATTTTGAAGAATTTTCTTGCTATAAATACTACTAATGGATTTTGAAAGCCTTTAATTTTTAAAAATTGGCCAGTGGAAGATCACTTCAAACATCTGTTAGAGGCATCTACTTAATTTTCGGTAATTAATATAAAAATATTGTTAGATATAGGACTCTTGAAAAAGCTACATAGTAAATGAGTAAATACAGCATTTGACAAGTACAATCCAGCTCTTGGAAGCGTCTATCCCTTAGACATATTGATAGTCATTGCAAAAGCAACTTTATTTTAACTCACATTAAAAAAAACCATGTGTTTTAACGTAAACTGAGTATGCTATGACAGAAGTCGCAAAAAAAAAATCCTATCCACTGAGACCTTATTCATCGCTGTAGGCTGTGTGTAAGTTGAGAAAAAGGAATGTTGACAACAGAAATAATATATACGATAACATTAAATATTATCAAATAAATATTTATTGAGTACAGAAAAACATGAATATGATTACGATCAAACATTCTATAACAATCTTGCCAAAACAACCAAACAACCTGCTTTGGTATCCGCATGGTCTAAACTTTAAGGCATCGCTCTTGAAATAAACTGGACTGCCGCAGACGCAGAACTTGGTTCGCATTTTGGCTGGTTGTACTAAGGGTGGTATTTCATAAACACTTTTTCACTCTCCCTTCACGCAAATGTGAGTCCACTTCCTCTAAATTGAACCATTCCTATCCCTAACTAGTTAGCACATTTAATACACATGCATGTATACCTAAAGGGTAGTAAGGTGTGATGATAAACAAATAAAATAAAACAAACAACCCAAACAGAATGTATGATTTCACTAAAATAAAGAACACAACACAACACTAATATTTTAGCTAAAAGAGATCACCTTTGCTTTTTCAAGAAAAAGCCTACATCAGTTTACATTCCTGACTGTTATCAGTAGTGTAATTCAATGGTGCTCAGCAAAGCTGGGCCTATCGTAAGTTTTTTTTTTGCGATATCAGCTCTTTCACTAATTTAAATCATTTCTATAATAGAGTAAGGGTGAGAAGGGTTTAAAGTGAAGGTGCACTAGCAATTGAATGAAAATATGGAAAAAATTTATTTTATAAATTACGACCACAGTATTTTTTATTTGAAGATTTTTTATCGTACATTTTATGAACACACTGATTTTTCTACAAACTAAACTAAGTCTAGAGCAAAAATATCACCCAGTTCTCCAGCCGATAATAACTAACCAATGATATACTTTCAATCATGCCTGGATTAGAACCCGTGATCCCTAGGTCAGTAGGCACACGCGTTACCTACCGGCTGTTCTAAAGTGTACATCTTCCCTAAAATAAATTTGACTGAAATTCAAATCTTAACTTGATTACCAATGAATACAAGATGTAATGAAGACTTGAAGACTGTTCCAGATTTTTTTTAAAAAAGCGTTATCCTTTGTAATAAATTACTATGTCATGGGAAAATATATTTAAAAATATTTAACATTGTCTAGCCTTTTAATCTAGGAAACTAAAAGTGTTTTTGCTATTATATGAATGTAAAATTGAATACAATTTGTACATGTACTATAAATTAGTGTTTGGACGAGATGTGGTGGCATTGTCCTAGTCTAGAGTACAGTTTTCAACGTTACCTACCAATTCAACTGTCTAAAATCACTCGAGATCATGCGGATCTGAAGTCGTGACATATGCTCTACCACTTCAAAATGCCACAACGTGTCAAGGGAAAGGGGCCTTCTAACCAATATATATATTTATTTATATAATTAAATTTGAACGATTTTTGTAATCTAACATAATTAACCCTTGTTAACTCAAAATATATTTTAAAAAATCATTAGTCGACTGTTTCATGTTTTGCTAAAAGTTTTTTAAGAGGTTTTACAAATTTAATTTTTTTTTTTACTTCGTGTAAAACATGTCAATTTCAGACTTTAAAAGCGTTTTTACTATTACTACAACGGCCATAAAATTATTGGTTTTCCCGCACGATTGAAACAAGACTTGTGACGTTAAATAGATGGTGCATAGTTACACGGGGGCATAGGGGCTTAATGTAGATTCTAACACTTTCATCAAAATAAAGTCTCAATCATTTTTTTCTCTAGGTTATATTACTTTTACTAGATGGATTAGTGAATGGTATAAAATATAGTATTTTTATTTTCTGAAAATTGATATGTTCGTTTATGAACTACAAAATGGCAACTTTACTTAGGTGGTAGAAAAGGACCACGCTTGGGCCGAGACCTTTGGTTAAACAAAGACAACCAGTCCAGCGCCTGTAAGAACCCGAAAGAGCAAACGAAGAGTACAATGCCGTTTTACTATTCTTTTCTTTCTTTAAACTGCTGTCCTCCCCAAGATAATTACACATCCCTTCTGTGTGCTCGAGAGTGTTGTCTCTTGAAGAAAGAATGACAGAGTAAAAGAGGACTAGGCGATTGTCAGTTCACCGAGTATTTCCTCTCTATACTGGATGACTTGTCTCTGACGTATTCATCTAAGCTCCACCTCCCTCGCACACGCACGGGCTGCGTAACTTCAGACCTGGCATTGAGCTTTCAGATAATATCCTCTTAAACAACCAAACTCTTCCAGTAAGTCAAAAATGAACATAAATTTACAACTAACTGCTAGAGATGTAATGAGTAGCTAGCAGGACCACCTGGCCCACTACGTCACAGCTGTGTTTTTTACCGTTATTCCGCCCCCTGCTCCCGCCCCCCTGCTCCCACCCCTCCCGCCCCTTTTCCTCCTGCCCCTCCCCTACAAACCCTGGACATGTTGGTTATTTTTGATTAATTATCGTTAATTAAATATTGTTAATTGGTAGGATAGAGGTGTTGTAGTTTTTTTTTATTTATTGCTGGCATACGCCGGACATGTTGGTTGTTAATTAATTAATTGGTAGGATAGAGGCGTTGGAGTTATTATTGGTAGGATAGAGGTGTTTTTATTCATCAATTAGGGCGCTGTAGTTTATTTGCTGAAGCATAGAGCCACCCGGGGCTCGCGCTCCACGTCTTTCTCCTCCGGATGCCCGATATTAAATGACACAAGCTGGCTCGCTGGCTTCTGATGACAAACTCAGCCTTTCACTTTTCCCTCCCCACCCCTCCCTCAGAGCCGGGGTTGTTCATCCTGGTTTTCCCCCTCCCCCGGTCATTCCTCCTCCTTCGCCACCCTGACGCCAGCCTGCCGGGAAGACAAGTGACATCGATAACCTTGGGTTTTCCCAATGACGTAATCATCGCAACCCTGGCGCCGGGCTGGCGGGCAGACAAGTTGGGACAAGAATAGATAGTGACCTCAGCAACCTGGGTTTTTCCTATGACGTAATCATTGCGTGTTATGTCGCAACTCTAGCATCTCTAGTTATGCACAATCAGGGGCCTCGGAATCCACAGTTAGGGGCCACTACCCCTGTCACAAGTCTACTAAAATTGTTTGTTTGGCATCGTCTGTCGAAATGCATGGAAATGTTCCTCCACCCGCAGCTCGCGGACCGGACAACCTGGGTATTTTCCTATGCCGTAATCATTGCGTGTTATGTCGCAACTCTAATTATGCACAATCAGGGGCCTCGGAATCCGCAGTTAGGGGCCGCTATCCCCGGCACCAATGTATACTAAAATTGTTTGTTTGGTATCGTCTTTCTCAATGCATGGATGTGTGTAACCGTCACGGACCGGAGGAGTAAGTTAGAATGGTTCCAGCGTTTATGTGGTGTGAGGGAGTGTATAAAACCACCATCCCCCCTGAGCGAGATATGAATCCACTGCCTCCAACTGCCATAACGTGTACCCGACCCTCCCAATACTTCTTAAACAAATAAATGTAATGTTTCCGTACATTTAAAAAAATGCATAAGTAATGACCGTAAATATATATCAGGGCTGAATACATGGCGACAGTTTGGTGGGTCGTCAAGACAAGAATGATGGCGCCAGGTTGGCGGGCAGACAAGTCAGGACAAGAATATATCGTGACCTTGACAACCTTGGGTTTTCCCAATGACGTAATCATCGCGTGTTATGTCGCAACCCTGGCGCCAGTATGTCGGCACAACAAGACGAGTTGAGACAAGCTTAAATATCGAGGTCATCGACACGGGCGCCAAGTTGGCGGGCAGACAAGAATATATCGTGTGACGTCAAACGAGGGAGGGTGGGGGTGGCTATAAAGAGGGGTGCCCGCTTGGGTGTCTATTTATAAACGTTTGTAGAGCGGGCCAATATGGACAAGTTACAGCAGCTGGTAAATATCGTCGACGCGGTGCAGACCGTCAAAATGTGTGATCTAGCAGTAGATCAAAAGTACTCGGTTGATAAATTAAAAGCCGTCAATACAAAGTTCGGGAGACGTCTAATAGCCTATCTAGACGGCGAGTTTTGTGTATTTTTACCCTGCCGGTTTGGTACTCTTACAGATGAAGACGTGTGTGAGTTAAATAAAGAAAAACTGGTATTTACCTGCGCCGGAGTAAAACCCGGTTCACCTACCGTTGTGAACTTTGAACGCGTTTAAGAGACACGGCAGTTAACAACAACGGGCAGCGGAGCACTCTACAGGACGTTTAGCTCTCAGGTACGCTCACCATGCTTCGATCCGGCTATATTAATTTAATGTTTGTGGGCCATACGATGGAGGGGCGTGCCTATATGACGGGAGAGAATGTTCACAGTGTCGCGGTGTGTGATAGACAGGTAATTTACAAAGTAGAGGAGCGAGGTTACATAGAGTTTTGTGACTCTACCTGTCACACGATACGAGCGACGGAAGTACTACCCTACGAGAGAATCGTGGAAACGTATATGTGTGATGTAACGTGCGCCGTTTACAATTTCCGCAAGGGGGACGTGGTAGCTGTGTTACCCCGACCTCCACCTCCACCCTTCCGAGCTCCACACCAGCCGTCACCGTACTTCATGCCACCGCCACCCTCAGAGAGACAGCCGTACACAGCCCAGAGTCACAGCCGTACCCAGCCCCAGAGTACCCACCACCGGAGTCGTCTACCTACCAGACGTCACAGGCGTACCCGTCGTCAGAGTCGTCTGTCTACCAGTCAGTAGAGTCACCTGCGTGCCCACCGTCCGAGGCGTCTACCTACCAGGCGTCAGATTCACTGGCGTATCCACAGTCAGAGTCGCCTGTTTACCAGCCGGCAGAGTCACCTGCGTGCCCACCACCACCGCCGGAGGTAAAGTCTGAAGAACCTGTAAATCTCGAGGATTTAACAATTTACAAAAATTATTCAAATGTTAAAATTATAGGTGAAACGCACGCCGACTACATACTCGGTCTGGGCAGTTTCGGTAACGTTTTCCTTCCAAAGTCAATATATTATTTGGATTGTAAGCGCTTTAAATCTAAAGCACGCTGTATGATATATCTCGGAGGACAAAGTGTGATGTTTAAAAGTGAATTAATAAACTAGACGTATTTTGCGGCTGTCATCGGAGCTAGTGGTGAAATTTTGAAAAAAAACACGTTAAGAGCGAGTGTTTATTTCTTTTGCTGCATCTCCAATTGACATTATGCCGTTTAAATGCTGCGTTTGTGATGGATCCTACGCAAAGCTATCCAATCTTATTCGGCACAAAATTCAATGTCATCAAACTGCTGCTCACCAGAATACCTGTTGGGACGAGGAGGTATTATGCAGGGCGTTAGACATGATCGAGAAAGAGGAATACAGCCGTGTCAAGTGCTTAAACGAACTTGAGAAAAACAAAAGTTATAACGTTGTGCTATCGGAAGAGCCCGAACCTAATGTTATTGTGCTTGAGTTTGTTGGAAGAGTAAGATTGCCAGGTAAAAACTGTGGAGACATTATCAATATACACTCTAGCGTCTCTCAACGTGTCTTGAACTATTTTGGAGGTGGCTCCTACTCATTTTCTAGATGGTAGATGTCTTTTATATGTATTGGTCAAAACACCTAAATAATATTGCGGCTTGTTGTGAATGTTTTAAATTAACCAATTGTTGATTGGCAATAAAATTGACTCCTACTCATTTTCTGCCTGGTAGATGTATTGGTCAAAAGACCTAAATAATATTGCTGCTTGTTGTTGTTGTTTTAAATTAATAAATTGCTGATTGTCAATAAAAAAAACTAGCACTAAAATGTCGTTATTATTTTTAAATCCTCGGCTGGACAATCAAAGACCTGAAGGAGACGCCAACATTGTTGTGATTTATTTTGCTATCCAGGGATGAATTGCTTATCTAATCCATAATATATATTTACGAGTATATCTTACCCCCCTTAATGTGAACAAGCCAGTATACGTACTAAGATACCTATGTAAGCCAAAGTTTCCAGGCTTTGATTCCCGTGTGCAGGTGTAATTTTTTTTTTCAGAATATGATATGTATTAAAATGGTGAAGAAGAAAATGCTACATATAAAGGAGGAAGCAGCTTTCTAATCACGGCGTTAGGAAGACTGCCCACTGCGCCAAGTGTCCAGAAAGAATGTATAACTCTCTCTCTCTGTGAAGGGAGACATGTATTGGTCTGTTAATCTATGTCGCGTGGTCAATGGTCAAGACGTCTAAGGAATCACTTGGCCACGAGGCGTTAGCATGTCTGTCTGTCCCCCCCAGAGTCAAGTGTCCAGGCTTCGATTCCCTGTATGACTGAAAATGTTGGTTCAAGAGGGGAATGGGAACTAGTACACCAATTGAAGCAAAGAGACGGTCTTACACATGTCAGGGTTTCGAAACCCTATATTAGCCATATGTCATGATGTTTTTTTTCTGGGAGAGCGGATTCCTGTAAGGTGTTTCCCTGTCTCACTCTCCGTGCAAAAGTTGGGGTTCACTTCCATGTCCTTTCAAAAAAAAGTAATTATGTTGCTACCAACCCTATGTCAAATATGATCCTTTGAGCTCGTGGCAATCATCCAGTGAACCAGGATTCGAACCCCTGTCCTTGTTTCTCATCACTGCGTGTGAAGCGTTAGGATGTCTACACACGGCGCCAAGTGTCCAGAAAGAATGCATCAGTCTCTCTCTCTGTCTGTGAAGGGAGACTTTTATTTGCCTGTTAATCTATGTCGCTTGGCTATTGTCAATGGGGCTTTGTACTTAACTAGACGGTCTTACACCCATAATGCTTGAGACGGAGCTTCTATGATAGTAGAGAGGGTGTAGACGTTAAAACGCAAAATATAACAGTTTTATAATATTTATTACCGCAACACTTAAACAAAAAAAATCACAAGTAATACACTTATGAAGATCTTGAAATTATGTTATGTTTTAAATATGAAACTATATATGCGGACATAATATATATAACATTTACGCTAAACAAATTTTCCACTTCACAAAAATAATATATTTAACATATACAAAAACCCGCCTCAGTGGCGTAGTTGGTTAAAGCGCTCGGTGTATTGAGCTCGGCTGCTGAGGACTGGGAAGATCGAGGTTCGAATCTCGGTCGGCTGAACTGAGCGTGGTTTTTCCAAAAGCATTTACTGTCAGCATTTCTTATATTAATTAGAGCGTTCTTATTAATCAACTCTTCTGGTAATGGAATATAGCTGCAATCACCCAAAAGAATATATTTAGCTCTAAGTATTTCACACGGTCCTCGGACCTACCACTTCCTTTGTGGTGGAAAGAAGAAGCTGCTTCAATCATGTAAGTGCATGCGCTCTCAATCTGTGATTTTAATTCATCAGGACTTAGAGTGACCATGCACTGAGACTGAGCTTATAAGCTATATGAGCTTGTATTTATAGGATAGAAGAGAGGTGTGGGGTATAGAAGTTAAAACACAAACATAATAATTTTTACAATATTTATTTGGTCACGAAAAAAGTATATACACAGTGTAAAGTATACTGTGAATATTTACAATATATAATTATTAGTATAAACATAACTGGTTTTGTTTACAATATTTATTTACACACAGTGAAAAGTATACTGTGAATATTTACAATATATAATTATTAGTATAGACATAACTGGTTTTGTTTACAATATTTATTTACACACAGTGAAAAGTATACTGTGAATATTTACAATATAGGGGGAATAGTGGCCTGGGTACTAAAAGAAAATAAATATATATGTGAATAGATTTAAAATAAAAATATATACAATCAGTCTACCATATTTGACTGAAAAAAAATATATACAAACAATGTATTAGATTTAAAATAAAAATATATACAATCAGTTTATCAGAAAAAAAAATATATACAAACAATGTATTAGATTTAAAATAAATATATATATACAAACATTTGGCTAGAATTAAAATACATACAAGTAACTAATTGACTAGAAAAAAATCAGGTAGGCAGAGGACTGTACTGGCAAATAAAAAAATATAAAAAAAGTAACCCGGGTGCATAAAAAAATATAAAAAATATGCTTTTTTTCATGCAGAAAAAAATATGAAAAAAATCTCAAATCTTTGAAAAATGGTATGTCAGTGGAACTGTCTAGAGTGAAAGGAAAAAAAGATGATTATTCAGCCCGTCTAAATGATCACCTTTTATTCGTGGCGAGCGCGTTTACAAGGACTCTGATACCCAAACGGCAACGTATTAAAATCATCTGTTATCCTGCGTTTGGTGTACACGGGCCGGTAGACTTTAGCCTGCGAAACGGTACATACAATCGCAAGACCTTTTCTTACAATTTTGTGCGGTATCTGTATGTATCTTTCCGCAGCCTGTTCGGTGACCATCGCTTTCAAAACTTCAAAATTAACATCGTTCCGGTTGCCATAGTTTATGGTGATCCCGCGAACCTTGCACACCGTTTTTGTTTTGGCAGGATCACCGCCAACGCAAACTCGGTAAGCGTAATTTTTGGGACCGCCAGATACAAAGGCGCTAATGTAGCTTTCCGGACCGTAATCTTGAAGTTCATCAGTGAGGTCACCTAAAAAGTCTCCGGTTGGTGAACTCCAATCGCCGGGGCGTTCGGTGAATAGAACGCTATCTGTATCATGATATAAAACTAGGTCCCCCAATTGTTCAAGGATGCTGTATAAGTGCAACCTAGCCATAGCAGTCGTGTAGCACGCCACCGCCACACTCGTGTTAGGGTTAGGGCGCAACGCGTCACGCGCATCCTTGTAATTGAGGAACATAACCTCATCATTTACATCAATGACGCTGTCCACGGTGATGTACGGATCCGTCAGGTACTTGTGGACGCCCTGATAGTCGTTGACAACGGCTACGTGTGGTAAATCGGGTCTTTGCCCAAACTTTCCCCATAGTGAATTTAAAAAAAGTTTAGCCAGAGTGCGGAGACCAGGGTTTTTACAAACAGAGCCGAAATCTAGTTTTACCCCTTCCCTTTCCGCATAATTTTGAATGTATGCTAACTTTTCCTCCTGTGAGGTACACCACTCTGGCCATCCGCTGGCTTCTTGTTTAATTTTCAAAAAAGTATCAATGTACCCGTGAAACAACCCTCCAGAACGCGTCTGACGGTCATAAACAGATACATTGTACTCCCACACTTCGTGCACTGCTTCAACGGTGTAGCCTTTCTCAACGGCTTTCCGGATCTCGTCAATCACCCAGACGCCTGTCAACCAGCGATCTTTTTTGTCGTTGTGCTGACACGCGCCTTGGTTTTTCTCCTCCCCGCATTTCCTGCACAAGATGAACATTAGCTTGTCGTGCATCCTGGTAGGCAATACGGGCAGGAATAAATCTCGCGGAGGCGTCACTGTAACTTTGGCTATGCCTTCTACTTGATCTATAGACGGACAATTTGGTTCCAAGTGAATATTGGGGTGGCCGACTGGGTATTTTTTATACTTGCAAACGTATGGATACAATGAACACACATCCAAGTACTTGATCTTCTCCCCACAAGAAAGGTCTGTTTCGTGGAAGAGCTTGATACAATTTGTACGCCCGCCAAAGAATGCATCCCTGGGACTGAGAGGTTCCTTGGTATACACCTCGTGCTGGAGTACAAATTGCTGCAAGTCCTTGTCTGTGCGTTTCATCGCATTAAACATGCACTCCCACATCTCTACGACCGTGTAGCCGGCATTCTTAAACTTTTCCAAACAAGCCATGGTCGCATCATAACGCGTCTCCATGGTCTCGTGGGGGCTATTTTTGACGGGGGTGGTCCTGTCAGGGTAACAAAGAGGGCACCCGTGCCAATAACAGCCCCAAAACTGGAAGACGGTGGTGGTATCTCCAGCTTTAACAACACCGTCTACACGTCGCCCTAACACATATTCCTCACGGCCGTTACCCGCATGAAGAATAGAGACACCGCGTTGATGGGCCTCCCAGCAGAGCCATTGTACAGCGACGTGCGACTGTTGGTCTGCGCACCGATAGCCACCGTTAGGGATAATACCGATAGTATTCTCCTTAAGATGAATTCGGCGGTAAACCAACATGGCCGCTCCAGCTATCGTACACGCCTCTCTGAAAGGATCCACCTTTGCTTTCTCCATGAGCATGTCTCTAAACTTCAGGCAGGCCTTCCGTAGGATCTCTACATTTTTCACACAATACAGTTCCAACTCGTGTTTAAAATCAAAGACATAGTTATCTTTGACCAACGCGTCATACCACTTCTCAAAGTGCTCCTTTCCCTCAACTGACATCTCGCCGATGCCGTAGTCCTCCTTTGGAGGCAAGGGACCCCTATACCCCGCGTTTTCTTTTTTATTGAAAAAATGGGGGAAATGTCCCTTGGCCAAAGACTCGTCCAAGCCGAAAGTTTTGGGCAATTTGGACAGCGACATCGGGAGAAAGTTCAGTGAGTCAATAAAGTGGAGCGAGTCGTAACGCATGGACATGATTTTCCCACCGTTCATTATAAGTTCTGGAGTACATTTTTTAACCTCCATCATATATTTTAAAATAAAATTTCCATCATAGGATTTTGCGTTATGGCCGAGGAGGGTGATATCCTTAAATTTTGAAGCTTTAATTTGAACAATAAATTCGAAAAATTGGGCCATTGTGGTATCACCCTTGAATATGCGAGTCCTATCGCCCCCACAGTCGGTGCAATGATAGTCATTTGCATCTATATGAACACAAGCCTTACAACACGTTTGCACGACACATAGGTTAGGTTCGTGCAAATACGTGCCTGCCGCACCTTGAAGAAGCGTTTCTTGTATGCATTCAAAATCATAGAATACAAACATGAATTACTCTTTTCCAGTGACGGCTTGGATGGGGCCTGCTTCATATAACAGAAATGACCAAAAGGGCGATGGGTCTCGCATACCATACAAAAAGTCTCATAACACCTATGTGAATAATTTGATCTTTCCAAACTGAAAAATTGCCCGCATACCTCGCAAACCTTTTTGACATCACAGACCGACCTGTGACCGCTGAAAAAACCGGGACGTTTATGGTTATCAAAGCACGTCTGATTTGTGAACCAACGCCCGCAGTCTTTACAGACCACAGATCGGCCTCCGCTACAAACCGCTTTAGCGTAGCACTTTTTGCACGCGGATTCACACTTGTGCGCATTCTTATGATCAAATGGCACACGGCATTCGCGGCCAAAGTACGAGCACTTAAATGCGGCTGTCAAGAATGTTATGACGTCAAAATGGTTTTGCTTATCGTCGTGAAAATACAAATCAAGGTGCCCCTTAAAGGAATGTTCGGAGGTAGTAGGCCCCTCATATAGGACCTGTCTCCCCCGACGTTCCCTGAACACGGTGATTTTGTATTCGGAAAGGTATGCTTGAAATTGTTTCAGCTCAGTGAGCCCACCACCTTTCAAAAGATTCACACGGGCATCACGGCATAAATCTTCTGCTTTGAGTTTTTGAATTTGACGGCCCTGTTTAATTTGTTTAACGGTGTTCACGTCCATACATCCTGGTTCTCTTTTATTGTCACATATAGCTTTGGCGACAACCAATGCACGGGCAAGACAAAGTGTGTCGTCATTTTGAATCGTAATGATCCCTTGGTTTTTACGGCTATATGTGCTAGCGGGAGAGAGTTTATCACATTTATGATTACCCCTCCCGCGAGGCTCCTTAAAGTGGGAGAGTTTAACGTACAATGGTGCAGTACTCAAAAACAAACTATTACTCTGCAGCACGCGACTTACGTTATCAAGCACTGCTCTAGCGTCTAGCTGGTCTGCTCGTCTAAATGAGACATACACAGGGCTTAACGTTGAGTCAGTGCTACTCAAAAGTAAGGCTACGTGGTCATCAGCGCTAACGCCATGGTCCTGCAACCGATGGAGCAAATTAGTAATTTGTTCTTCAAGCCAGCTTATTGCGTCACGATCGCTTGCTGGTGCACCCAGATGTACGGTAATTTCTCTACCAGTATAAAAGAAACGCCTCAATTGTTTAATCCTCTCTTCGATGATGCGAAGAGGGACGCCATTTTGCAATTCCCCACCTACTTGATTAACAAGGCCGCTAATTCCGTGTTGAGGGGCAAAAGACGGTCCCGCTATCGCCGGCTCCATGGGCCCTATCTCCCCCGCCGCCACCGGGTCTCGAACGCCCTCTCCCTGGCGTAGAGGCCGGAGTGAAGATGTTCCGGCTTGCAGGGACACAGGGGCTCGAACCCCTTCTCTCTGGAGCTGGGGCGATGCGACTACATAGGGCGGGAGGGGTGCCACCGCTGGTGATGGTGGCTCTGTGGTCATCCCGCCATTTCCGGCCTCCAATTCAACTATAACACATGTCAAAGTAAGCCTTGTTACAACAGGCGCATATTTTTTTCTTTAAAATGTATAATATGTTTGAATTTTTCAATTGCTTTAGACGTAACAGGCATTTACAGAAGTGAGTCAGCGTTTGCGGGGGAGGGAGAGTGAAAATTTTTCTCTAGTTTACTTTGGTAAGATTCGAACCTAACACTCATCTCTTTAATACTTTTTGTATTATTATTATTATAGCATGTTCAATTTTTCAATTGCTTTAGACGTAACCGACATTTACAGAAGTGCGTCAGCACTTGCGGCGGAGGGAGAGTGAAAAAATTGTCTCTAGTTTACCTTGCTAAGATTTGAAGCTCAAACTCATCTCTTTAATACTTTTTGTATTATTATTATTATTATTATAGCATGTTCAATTTTTCAATTGCTTTAGACGTAACCGACATTTACAGAAGTGCGTCAGCACTTGCGGCGGAGGGAGAGTGAAAAAATTGTCTTTAGTTTACCTTGCTAAGATTTGAAGCTCAAACTCATCTCTTTAATACTTTTTGTATTATTATTATTATTATTATTATTATTATTATTATTATTATTATAGCATGTTCAATTTTTCAATTGCTTTAGACGTAACCGACATTTACAGAAGTGCGTCAGCACTTGCGGCGGAGGGAGAGTGAAAAAAATTGTCTCTAGTTTACCTTGCTAAGATTCGAACCTAACACTCATCTCTTTAATACTTTTTGTATTATTATTATTATTATAGCATGTTCAATTTTTCAATTGCTTTAGACGTAACCGACATTTACAGAAGTGCGTCAGCACTTGCGGCGGAGGGAGAGTGAAAAAAATTGTCTCTAGTTTACCTTGCTAAGATTTGAAGCTCAAACTCATCTCTTTAATACTTTTTGTATTATTATTATTATTATAGCATGTTCAATTTTTCAATTGCTTTAGAAGTAACCGACATTTACAGAAGTGCGTCAGCACTTGCGGCGGAGGGAGAGTGAAAAAATTGTCTTTAGTTTACCTTGCTAAGATTTGAAGCTCAAACTCATCTCTTTAATACTTTTTTGTATTATTATTATTATAGCATGTTCAATTTTTCAATTGCTTTAGACGTAACCGACATTTACAGAAGTGCGTCAGCACTTGCGGTGGAGGGAGAGTGAAAAAAATTGTCTCTAGTTTACCTTGCTATGATTTGAAGCTCAAAAGGATCCGATGATCGCGGGTTCAAGCCCATCCGGGGTTGATAGATTTTTCTTTAGCTATACAAATACGTAGCACAACTTCCTTCGGAGATGAAGTAAAGCCCTTTGTCCCATGTAGATTGTGGAATGTAAAAGAACCTTGGAAATTATGTGAACAATACCTTTACCAACAAAATTGTTAGGCCCTTTCGCTCTCGCTCAAAGAAATTATTATCGTGTGTGGATATAATCAGTCGGTTTAGTAAATGCACGTTAAGTATCAAAAATAAATGAATAATTTTCCACTCTCCATGGAAATGCGCGTAGGCACTTCTTCAAAATTCAACCTTCCTCGTTCCTAAAACATCTGTTTAGTTAGTCCATAAGCGTATAAACCGAACGGGTAGTAAGACGTGGTGCTAACAAAAACAAAATATATCCCAGGTAGAGTTTAGACTAGCTCTGCTTACACTGAAAACACTCCACGACATGCCACTGGTCCTGCCATCAAAGCTACACTATTGATAATGGCGGTACCTTTTAAAAAAGCGTGAATTATTTCTCCGTGTTCTTTTTTTTTGGTCGGGTAAGAGGGGGATTTTTTATGAATAAACCAAATAGCCAATTTAAAAAAATCAAATTTACAAAAAAAATTATGTTTTTGAAAATATAAGACTATTTTAAGAATCTATGTTTTTGTTTCAATGTTATATCTTTAAAATGCACCAAATAAGACGTAAAACCACTAATATGGAAAACCTCATATTGACATCTCGTGACGTCACAGATAGGCAAAGTCCATAAGTACCTGTAAATATATTTGCTATAAGTTTATTCAACTTCTATTTAACCCTTCCTTCACCTCTGACAAGACATCTTGTGGATGTGGGGAATGCCAGGCCTCCACCGTGGTTCGGATTCTACGTTAAACTGTAGGTCCTTCATTTCATCTCACAATCACCCTACCATTACACATTAGCGTAAGTGCGTATAAACCGAACGGGTAGTAAGACGTGGGGCTAGTAATATTAATAATAATAATAGCACCGCATCTTACTACCCATTCGGTTTATACGCACTTACGCTAATCTGTAGTGTTAGGGTGATTGTGAGATGAAATGGAGGACTTACAGTTTAACGTGGAATCCGAACCACGGTGGAGGCCTGGCATTCCCCTAAACGTCCTGTAGAGTGCTCCGCTGCCCGTTGTTGTTGTTAACTGCCGTGTCTCTTAAACGCGTTCAAAGTTCACAATGGTAGGTGAACCGGGTTTTACTCCGGCGCAGGTAAATACCAGTTTTTCTTTATTTAACTCACACACGTCTTCATCTGTAAGAGTACCAAATCGGCAGGGTAAAAATACACAAAACTCGCCGTCTAGATAGGCTATTAGACGTCTCCCGAACTTTGTATTGACGGCTTTTAATTTATCAACCGAGTACTTTTGATCTACGGCTAGATCACACAATTTGACGGTCTGCACCGCGTCGACGATATTTACCAGCTGCTGTAACTTGTCCATATTGGCCCCCTCTACAAACGTTTATAAATAGACAACCAAGCGGGCACCCCTCTTTATAGCCACCCCCACCCTCCCTCGTTTGACGTCACACGATATATTCTTGTCTGCCCGCCAACTTGGCGCCCGTGTCGATGACCTCGATATTTAAGCTTGTCTCAACTCGTCTTGTTGTGCCGACATACTGGCGCCAGGGTTGCGACATAACACGCGATGATTACGTCATTGGGAAAACCCAAGGTTGTCAAGGTCACGATATATTCTTGTCCTGACTTGTCTGCCCGCCAACCTGGCGCCATCATTCTTGTCTTGACGACCCACCAAACTGTCGCCATGTATTCAGCCCTGATATATATTTACGGTCATTACTTATGCATTTTTTTTAATTTACGGAAACATTACATTTATTTTGTTTAAGAAGTATTGGGAGGGTCGGGTACACGTTATGGCAGTTGGAGGCAGTGGATTCATATCTCGCTCAGGGGGGATGGTGGTTTTATACACTCCCTCACACCACATAAACGCTGGAACCATTCTAACTTACTCCTCCGGTCCGTGACGGTTACACACATCCATGCATTGAGAAAGACGATACCAAACAAACAATTTTAGTATACATTGGTGCCGGGGATAGCGGCCCCTAACTGCGGATTCCGAGGCCCCTGATTGTGCATAATTAGAGTTGCGACATAACACGCAATGATTACGGCATAGGAAAATACCCAGGTTGTCCGGTCCGCGAGCTGCGGGTGGAGGAACATTTCCATGCATTTCGACAGACGATGCCAAACAAACAATTTTAGTAGACTTGTGACAGGGGTAGTGGCCCCTAACTGTGGATTCCGAGGCCCCTGATTGTGCATAACTAGAGATGCTAGAGTTGCGACATAACACGCAATGATTACGTCATAGGAAAAACCCAGGTTGCTGAGGTCACTATCTATTCTTGTCCCAACTTGTCTGCCCGCCAGCCCGGCGCCAGGGTTGCGATGATTACGTCATTGGGAAAACCCAAGGTTATCGATGTCACTTGTCTTCCCGGCAGGCTGGCGTCAGGGTGGCGAAGGAGGAGGAATGACCGGGGGAGGGGGAAAACCAGGATGAACAACCCCGGCTCTGAGGGAGGGGTGGGGAGGGAAAAGTGAAAGGCTGAGTTTGTCATCAGAAGCCAGCGAGCCAGCTTGTGTCATTTAATATCGGGCATCCGGAGGAGAAAGACGTGGAGCGCGAGCCCGGGTGGCTCTATGCTTCAGCAAATAAACTACAGCGCCCTAATTGATGAATAAAAACACCTCTATCCTACCAATAATAACTCCAACGCCTCTATCCTACCAATTAATTAATTAACAACCAACATGTCCGGCGTATGCCAGCAATAAATAAAAAAAAACTACAACACCTCTATCCTACCAATTAACAATATTTAATTAACGATAATTAATCAAAAATAACCAACATGTCCAGGGTTTGTAGGGGAGGGGCAGGAGGAAAAGGGGCGGGAGGGGTGGGAGCAGGGGGGCGGGAGCAGGGGGGCGGGAGCAGGGGGCGGAATAACGGTAAAAAACACAGCTGTGACGTAGTGGGCCAGGTGGTCCTGCTAGCTACTGTAATGTACCCCCTCCTATATCAACCCTTTCCGTCTTAGTTGCATTCTTTCACCAGGAATGTGGATTTCCCAACCATTCATGTAAAGAGAGTTCAAAGTTAATGTGAAGGCTACACTGTTTTCTCAGTCCACAACTATAGGGTGTAATACATTATATTCGCCTAGTCATGTATTCAAAAATTTAGCTCAAATAAAAAATGTACTTATTCAACTTAAATGCATAAAAATTGACCTAAGAAATTACGAAAGAAAAAATGACAATAGTGTTCTCAAACAGGGGCTCTTGAACATAATGTGTGTACGTATAAGTATTGTTTATGATGGGTAAGACATAAAAATACATCCAAATCTGGGCATTGAGTGCACCCAAAGAAATAAACTTTGAACCCTAAAACAATTTGAGTCCTAACATCCGTGTAAGTAGCAACCAGATTAAATGTGATTCCAATGTTTAAGACCACGGTTATCGCTTTGGAATAAAATTGATTCCTAAAAGTGCAAAAAGGCGGGGTTAGATATATAAACCAAATTTCCAACCTAGTTAAAGATACATTAATTTGAAAGTTATTTTTTTAAATTAAAAACGAATATCAATACATTATAAGATTGTTTATACTGTTACGGCAAAATACATCAGCCCAAGTCTTAGGTGTAATACAATCTTAGCGATATGAAATATTAGCTTAGTAAACTGTGATCCTGGCTTGTTGATCGCCTCATTCTACAAAAAAAGTTCAATTTTAGGCTTACACAGCCAATTATTGTGCTCCAGTTGTGCAGTGTTAGCTTCCTTGCTTCGCTTCAATGGACGCACAAGCTATCTTCCCCTCGGTATGCTACCAAGCATGGCTCCACCTCGCAACAATGAATAGCAGATTTAAAATCGTTGTAACAAGCGTCATTTAATAGCACAAAAGCCGAATTTCGGGCACATATCAGCACAAGTGGAGCACTAACGAATGGCACAAGAAAATCTTTATTTCGAAAATGTGGTGGGCCAACTTGAACATTAAGCTGGCCCACCACATTAAAATCGT
The DNA here is from genome assembly GCA_039000515.1 of Timema cristinae. Taxonomy (NCBI): domain Eukaryota; kingdom Metazoa; phylum Arthropoda; class Insecta; order Phasmatodea; family Timematidae; genus Timema; species Timema cristinae. Next base: position 29,586 of record JBCFYV010002588.1, read on the forward strand.
TACCACGGGCGTAATTTAATGGCACAAAAGCTGAATTTCGGGCACATATCATCACAAATGGAGCACTAACGAATGCCACAAGAAAATCTCTATTTCGAAAATGTGGCGGGCCAACTTGAACATCAAGCTGGCCCGCCACATTAAAATCGTTACCACGGGCGTAATTTGATGGCACAAAAGCTGAATTTCGGGCACATATCAGCACAAGTGGAGCACTAACGAATGGCACAAGAAAATCTTTATTTCGAAAATGTGGCGGGCCAACTTGAACATCAAGCTGGCCCGCCAAATTAAAATCGTTACCACGGGCGTAATTTAATGGCACAAAAGCTGAATTTCGGGCACATATCAGCACAAATATAGCACTAAGAACTTTTCTAATCAAAATCCAGATGGGATGTTTTAAAAAATGTGGCAGGCCATCTTGAAATCAAGTTGGCCCACCACATTAAAATCGTTACCACGGGCGTAATTTAATGGCACAAAAGCTGAATTTCGGGCACATATCAGCACAAATGGAGCACTAATGAATGGCACAAGAAAATCTTTATTTCGAAAATGTGGCGGGCCAACTTGAACATCAAGCTGGCCCGCCACATTAAAATCGTTACCATGGGCGTAATTTAGTGGCACAAACGCTGAATTTCGGGCACATATCAGCACAAATGGAGCACTAACGAATGGCACAAGAAAATCTCTATTTCGAAAATGTGGCGGGCCAACTTGAACATCAAGCTGGCCCGCCACATTAAAATTGTTACCACGGGCGTAATTTCATGGCACAAAAGCCGAATTTCGGGCACATATCAGCACAAATGGAGCACTAAGAACTTTTCTAATCAAAATCCAGATGGGATGTTTTAAAAAATGTGGCGGGCCAGCTTGAAATCAAGTTGGCCCGCCACATTAAAATCGTTATATTTTGAGTAATTTAATAGCACAAATGTTGAGCTTCGGGCACATATGAGCACAAACGTAGCACTAAGAACTATATAAATTTCAACCGATTTGGAAACAGTGGCGGGCCAACTTGATGCACGTCTTATATATACAAACTCAGCGATAGCCAGAGGTGTTTTATAGTTGTTAATTTGTTTATTTAATTTACTTATATCTATATGTGTTCTATTAGTTTATTAATTTACAGACTTGATTAAGACTTTTTTATTTTACGTAATGACTTGTTTAGTTATGATTAATTTAGATATATAGTTAATCAGTGTTTGTATGTATGTAGTAATTTTAATAATCAAAACCTTAAATATTCCGTGGGCATTTTCATTCGTGTTTAGTCAGCAGCATACCCCAATATCTCTAAAAGAACTCGTGGTTCATACGTTCACGTGTGAACGGCCCGTGACCCGCCCAGGTCACAGTATTTTACAGTTATTATTCTGCTATATTCTTTGTTAACAACTACCTGTTATGGACAAATGTGGTTATGTAACGGACATTTTCATCCCAAAATTCTTCTTCAGATTTTGAAAAAGAAGCACATAATTCTGCCAAAAATGTTTTTAAAAATGTAGACGTTAGATGCTGTCGTTTTAATTTGGGACAAAGTTTGATCAGAAAAATAGTATAAATTGGATTTAAAAAAAAATTATACTTCTGATGATTTGGAAATTTACTCTTGAATAAAACTTTCTTTGGTTTGCCATGTTTAGACGATAGTGAAGTTACAGAGTAAAAATTCAGCCCATCAGCATAGAACCTGCAAAGGAAAAAAAGTGTTGACATTCAGTTATTTTATTCTGGACAGCTATATTAAGAGCTTTCATCATAGCAGGCCCAACTCAGTTCCCAGCTCGTTTGTGTGTATGTGTGGGTATGTATGTATGTGTGTGTGTGTGTGTGTGTGTGTGTGTGTACGCGAGGCTCAAAATGTTCACGGTGACGATGGGGGACAAAGCGACAAAGTTTCTGATTAATAACTATATAGTATGTCCCTATTATGACAGAATGAAGATTTGTGCACAGTACTTATATGTGAAGACATTCTAAGATGGCCAAAAACGGCCTTTTCAATGCAGTTTCTACCCAAATATCTTTTAATAATTTAACAATCTTTTGTATTAGTAGCTTCTATTAACTCTTTGTCTCCATTAATGTTTAATCAAAATTGATCCACGTGCAAAAGTGTTGGTGTAAATTTACGATTTCTAGCCTATTGTATCACAGAGTTGATTGGCATGTGATGCACGATCTTAAAGAAGATTGTGCATATTCAGATTACTTATGGGTGGAGAACCTACGCATATTTTTAGCTTTGTTCTTATTTATTTTTAAATTTCCTGTGCTTTTTTTAACATAAGTTTATGAACATGTGTGCTTTCCTGGATTGCAATTTCAAGTGCACCCCAAAGAAATTTAAACCTTGACAGCCCCATTGATCTAGTATATTGTAACAAGATTAGTGCTTAACAGTGGGACCAGCGTGCTCTCATTGTTTACCCTAGCTGCGCTCCTTGTTCTCTCTGTCTCCCTCCTTGTCTAGCAGGTAGGTAGTGACCTTCTCACTTGACTGGGGGTGGGGGGATTAGAGGGGCCAAGGAGGTGCGGGGGGAGGACGGAGACACATCTGGAAGGGTCAGGATTCTTTTTATTCTGGACTCTTAACTTTATAAATGGAGGATTCCAGACCCTTAGCTGTCACCACCCCTATATAAACAAGCTCAGCGATAGCCGTGCAGAGAGAGCAAGTAGTCAGTTCTTGGCTCTCAATCAGTGAGACTGGGAGTGGACCAGCGTGTCCAGTGTGTGGACCAGTGTGTCCAGTGTGTGGATCTGCGTGTCCAGTGTGTGGACCGGTTTTTGTGTATCGCGGGTCATCGCAGTGTATCGTGTGCGGGACAAGTGTTGGACTAAGTACACGGGTGATGTAGACATTTATTGTTACTGTGTTAATGAACATGTTTGTGACTGTATTTAAATATTTGTATAGTTATTAGGTGTTTTAGAGTTGTTAATGTATTTATTTAATTTACTTATATCTCTGTGCTCTATTAGTTTAATTAGGTTACAAACTTGATTAATGCTCTTTTCATTTTACTTAATTACTTGTTTAGTTGTAATTAATTTAGATATACAGTTAATCTGAGTGTGTATATAAGTGGTAATTTTAATAATCATAACCTTGAATATTCCATGGGCATTTTTATTCGTGTTTGGTCGGCAACCTACCCCAATATCTCTAAAAGAACTCGTGGTTCGCACTTTCACGTGTGAACGGCCTGTGACCCTCCCAGGTCACGTGCGCCCCCACGTTACAATATTATAAACTTGAACCCTCATACCACGTGGGTGGGAAATGTCTCTGAATTTTTTTTATTTGAGGCATTTAAAGTAAACTTTCTGAACCGAGTGGTTATATCGTCACACAATTTTGAAAATTAGCTTAATTCTAAAACAGATGAAGGTATTCAGTCCCCAGGCCATTAATACATCATTGTGAGAGGGTAAGTCCCAGTCTAACACAATTGTAGAAATGGTTGACCCTGTCAGGAATTAAACTAGGGTCCCTTATCCTTCTATGCAAGCACACTACCAACTAAGCTAAAGTACCTCACTAAAACTTGCTTAATTTTTAAATACTTTTATGAATCTATTTGCACTGGGATAAAAGCATTTATCCCGCACATACAGGCATATTCAACACCAAGAAATATTGCAAGAAGTAACTGAAATAATTTGCTGCAGTTGACTTACCGTGGTCCGACTCGTGCTAGTGTCCTTCTTCAAAGTCACCTGATGTCGAACCACTATTCACTCCATTTTAATTTGACCCAGCCCAAACAATGAGAGTCGAACTCTTGCTACACCTCTGAAACTACAGAACATCGCACCTGCGCAATAGCCACTCCGCTCCAACTTGGCACCTTTTCTGATGATTCTTGTATTGGATTGGTCGACCTTACACCCCTCTAGTGTTGTAGCATGTCAATCAGATAGATTGGACAGCTACAATTAAAAAATTCAATAGTTTAATGATTTATGCAAGAAAGAACCTATATTTACAATTTTTGAGTCCACTCCGAAGATGTAGTCTAATAAAATTACGTTTCTCCCTACATGCAAACACGTGGTTAGTCAAAAATATTGTCTTTTGATAAATACTGGAGTATATATCAAAGAAGAGGACGGATATTATCATAGTTATGAATAAAATACTTTAACGCATTGCTTTTCCCATTGGATGATGTCAGATAATTTCATATACGCTTGCCATGCTGTTGACAAGAAAATATAGTAAAATACATCTATATCACAAATTCTTATAAAAATAATAACGGATTTTAAATAACATGATTAAAACAGATATATTTGAATATATAATGCTTTGGTGTTTACTCACCTCTTCAAGATGTGTCTATAGATTCATTTGTCGCACATGTGAAGCACGAAACTATTCAATAATGGCCGCCACACGTGCTATCGTAACTAGATCTGTTGAAGAGAAGAAATGCGTCCGTGCATCGACGCAAAGACCTACGGCTCATCAATGACCCTGGTGGTAAACCAAGGAAACTTGTTCCTTCCTTTTCCCCGCAAGTGATTCTTTCTTGTTAATTTCTCTCTCTCCCCACCTTCGCCTGCCTCTCCCGTTTCTATGGTCTTATGTTTATCGTCCTTTCCGCTTTCTTTTATTCGTATCAGGTTGGGAACTATATAAGGACCCATGTCCCGGTTCACATTAGAGCCAGTTTACTGTATCCCTGGATTGAAGGAAGGACTCCAGCATCGTCACGTTGACCATGAAGACTGAGGCGTCAGATACACCACCACCTTAGACAGGATGACGCATTTCAATTCCACCTATGAAGCCTAGGCCGTGGGATTCACCGCAGCTACGGATGGAACCACTGACTCCGGTTTATTAAATATTGTAAAGTCATCGACGAGTCCTTATGACTTAGAATATAATTTTTGTTATAAAGATGAGCAATATCTGTTAGCACCCTTTTAGTTTTGGTATAATGTCGGAGATGATTTTCTTTCGAATTGATAGTATGTCTAGTTGACAGTTAATCACCTTCAAGTTTTGTTGACTAGCTAAGTCAAAGCTTTATCTATTTGATTAAATATAGTGTCCTTCAGAGTGCGGGACGAGTCTCTTTTGCTTGTTTTTCAAATATTGTAGTTCAGTCCTGTAGACTATGTTTATATGTAAAAGTTATGATGTCTTAGTTAGGGACTTATAAACTTCCACAAGTTCCTCTTATCTGTTTTGAATCAAAATTTATCACGACACCTTGTACGTCATGAGCATTAGTTCTATTTATGGATGGCTACCCCCAGGTTGTCTGTATTTGTTTTCCTTATTATAATTCAATTAATAGAAACCAGTATTTTGGGTTGGTCAAGTAGTTACGCTTCCCGTGCAGTATTAGTTTCGGTGCGCAACCCAGGGAACTGCACTAGAGACATAGTGGGGTCCGCGCAAATAATACTTTTTACATTTTGCCTTTCGATCGATTCGTATTGTTTGTTTTGTTCTTGATGCACTTGCTATTAGAATTGTATGTACTATCGGATGCCCTGGCAGTACCAAAGGGGAATGTGACCAGCCATAGTATTTTTTGTTGATACCTGTTTCTTAGCCATTGACTGCTGTTGTCTATATTATTGTAAAACTATCATTTACTTAATTATGTGTTATTCTATTAATAAATCTATATATTGTTTTAAAAAGACTTCTTTTCTATTATAATGTGTGTAACCTGTAGGAGTAAAGCCTTAGAAGTAGTGTACCCACATTTGCTTGGAGATAAAGAAACAATTTTGGAAAAACCTCAGTACACGCGACAGGGATTTAATTCCGATATCCCCGCCATCGGCAGTCTAGTTTATTGCGAGATTAGCGCCTCTGTTTAGACCAGTGGTTCCCAACCTAGGGGCGATCGCCCCAAGTGGGCGATTTGGCTTATCAGGGGGGCAATAAATAAGTGTGGGGCGATTTGGGGGCGATGAGTATTCAAAGGGGGAAAAATTAAAATAGTACTGTACAGTAGAAGTTGCCGGGTAGCACGAGTCACTGGCTATTCTCAGCCGGCGAGTTCACTGCACTCACCCCTCTCCGCAGTCACCACCTGTTGTTGCTCAGCGCGGCCGACTGGTGACTCAACCCCCTCCCCCTCCTGCCATCACAACACACTTGCCATTGACCTACATTCGTCTTCTGTCTTCACTAGACTTTGTGTGTCTCACCATCAGTTTTTGTGCGTTTGTTTTGAAGTGTAGAAGTTCATGCACAATGGATTCAAAAAAGAAGAAGTGTCGTCAATACTCAGCTGAGTATTTAAAATTCTGTTTTATCGCGTCACCGCAAAATGTGCAGTTTCCACATTGTATATCTGGTAACTTTTTCTGTAAGTTACCACCATTCCTATGGTGAATAGACTATATCATACTAATTAATAGAAAGTAAAGAGTAGGGGTTTGAAACGAGATGAACCAAGATAGATTAGTAGTAGAACTTTTGACACATTAAGCCGATGGAGGTCCAGGCTCTATTCCCGTCAAAAGTTGCAATTTTTTATTACATTTTATTTAGTTCATTCACACCAAGTACCAAACTGAATATGTTGTCAAACGAATAGGATACATTTTAATACTAGGCCTACAAGTTTATATTAAAAAATTAAACGGTATATATTTTATAACATCACGTATTACTACCCCTTTGGGTTTTTATGCTTATGTACTAATAAGCTGAAGGCTCTAAGGATTAGGAAGGTTATATTTAAAGGAGGTGTATCCCCATTTTCGGTGGGGAGAGTGGAAAATCATTTTGGAAAAAAACTACCCCAAAAACCGACTGAGATTCGAACCTTGATCTCTTGTCATTAGCAGCTTGTCTGCTGCGAGAGTCACGTTATAAAATGAGGATACCAAAGTGGGTTGAACGGAGTATAGATTTTTTATGTAAGGTACCACTACATTTTCTAGTTAGAAAAAGTTCATAAATAATATTAATAATAATAATAATATTAATAATAATAATAATAATAATAAAAAGCTACCCTTAACCCCCCCAAAAAAAATGTAAGGGGGGCGCCACTGTCGTATCGTGGGGGAGGAATCCCTATCAGCTGCACCGACTCAGACTTAATTTTTTTTTTAAGAATATGTATGTGAAAATTTACAACAATGATAACTGTTGATTTAGTTGAGACCTATTTTGTCAGTTTTGTCCTGCCCTTCTCTGCTCTTAAACGTCGACACCCTCTATACAGTCTTCGTAGAGCCAGAGAAGACATTGTTGGCAATCGACCAGTTGGGATCTCACGAAGGCAAACTAAATTAAAGTCAGAAGAGAGAAAACAAAACCGCACTAATTCGCAAATTTAAATGGTTTTTTTTGATAGATTCTTCAAAAGTCTTATAGTGGGCAAAAAGCCTTAAGGTGCGCAGAAGGGGGGCGCGAGTAAGTTTATAATTTTTATAGCATACATTTTTTTGGCTAAAATAAACAAATATTTATCCAGTAGCAACATAGAGCATAGAGCATAGAGCAAATCAAGGGTGTCCTGGAATGTTGTCAAACTTTTAAAAAAAGATAAAAAGTTTGACAAATTTCCAGGACACCCTTAACAATATTCAAGATAGTTGATATTAGCATGTGCAGAAAACTAAACTCTATGTTTCTAAATGGAAAATATTTGATTTATTTTTGCCAAAAAATTTAAATTTTATAAAAACTTTAAGAATACTTGAGCTCCCTTCGGCCGCACCTTAAGTTAAA
>JBCFYV010002589.1:0-36503 GCA_039000515.1 Timema cristinae
TTTCCAATCTAAAAATTTGACCACCAACATTCCTGCAAACCAAAAAAAGGGAAAGGGGCAGGTGAATATCTGCAGCAAGAAACCCCATTTCGATCAGTGTGAACAGCGGGTCTCCACCCCTTTGGGATGGTTTTCCACCTCCAACAGTCTCTAACCAGCACGTCATACAATGCCTGCTTGCACTGGCAGGCCATCCCAAAGGGGGTAAGGGGGGCATCATTGTCCCCTTTAAGCAAATACCATTTTAGCCAACCCACGAACTAAATTGTCATCCTTTTTACTTACTTTTTGGGGAAACAAAAGGAGATGCATGTATAAAATTTAAAAAAACAAATACTTTTTGGGGGTTTTCTTTAAGTATATTGTTTTTTTTTTTAAAGCACTAAGAAGCCCAAAATTATCATAAAAGTTTAACAAAGGAATAAAAATTTCCCAAAAATGGGGTGGCCCAAGGGCTAGAAAATTTTTTATAATAAAGGAAATTGAAAAAAACAAAGAAAGAGGAAAAATAAACAAACTAAAAATAAAAAAAAAATTTATGAAGAAACCCACCTAAAAAAAAGGGAAAGATTGGGAAAATCCAAGCACAAAGGTACATCTTCTTCCTTTCTTCTGTCTTCTATAGTAAAAATTAGTCACACACACTTTTTAAAAAAACAAATAAAATAATTTTTCCCGGCTTTGGTACCTAAAATTAGGCTACATTTGCTACTTTGGGCTAAAAATTTGTGCTACATTTTTTTAAAAATGTTGTTTTGACAAATTTTTCTACTATAGAAGACAGAAAAAGGAAAAGTTTCACCTTTTTCCCAGGGGGTTCTTCCCACATTTTTCCCTTTTTTTCCCCAGGGGGGCTTTCTTCTTTTAAAAATTTAAATTTTTATTCTTAGAAGTTTTTTTTTCCCCTCTTTTTTTAGTTTTAAAATTTTCCCTTTTATTAAAAAAAAATAACTGGGGTAATAGAAAAAACGGAATTTCACCCAAAACCCAAAAAATCTCTTGGGGGTTGCGATTCACTGCAACTTAAATTTTAACCCAAAAAAATTTGGGGGTGGGGAAATTTTTTTTTCGTTTTTTTAATTTTTTAATTTTTTTTAATTTTCTGTTTTTTTTTTTAAATAGGGGAAAATGGTTTAAACTGGTCAAAAAACCCACTTTTTCCCAATGAAGACTCTCCAGGGGCCACTTTTAAGATGCAACTTCGGGGTTAAAGGCTTTTTATTGGGGGAACTAAGTTTTGTTTACCCTTTAAAGGTGAAGGACTCCCTTAGCAGATGAATTTTAATCCCCCCAGTAATATTTTGTTTTTTTAGTGTGAACAACCTTTTTTAAAACACTCAAATAAAGTCATTACTTGGGTTTTAAAACCCAATCATTTTTTTTTTAATTTAAGGGGAGCCTAAAAAATTTAAACTGGGCCTTTTCTTTTTAAAAAATTTACAATTTTTTAGTTCACCGGGAAAATTTTTAAATAGATTTTAAATCAATCAACGCATGCCCAGTTTTTTCCCTTAGCCCCCAAAGTCACAGTCATAAATTACGTTGTCATCCGAAACCAATGTGAACAGAACCCCTTTGGGGTAAAAGTATAAAAAATCAATTTTCTTTTTCAGTTTTTTCCCTCGTCCCACTTAGGGTTGATGGGGGACATTTTCAAAAGTTGAATCTATGGGGAAGAAAAGTCAAATTAATCAGTCCCAAAAACAAACTCCCAAAAAGGCAAAACAAAAACACAAAGAAGCTACCAAGATAGCAGATGAGCTTCTAAACGTTGACAACCATTAGCACCAAGGGCAAAAAACCCAAAGACTTCCAGGAACCAAATGCAATGAGCTTTGCCAAGGGGGGGGGACAAAACTAAGATATGTCAAGGCAACACACATGAACTTTTTGGGGTGACACACACAGGGTTAAAAGGGGGACCCAAAAAAGCTTTAGGGGTTAAATGAGCTTCAGTAAGAAACCCCCACAATTTTGCAAGTTGGCCCGGATAAAAACATATGAGTTTGAGAGATGACATTTAATTTCCCAAAAAAAACAAAAAACTTGTGCAATATTTGTAGATGACTGGGGAAAACAAAAACTAGTTTTTCAGAAAAAAAAAAAAGTCAGTTCAAACAAATTTTTGGGGGCAAAAATAGCAGTATAAGGGGGAAAAAGGGGCAAAAATTGGTTTCAAGTTTTTTAAATTTTTCTTTTCCAAAAAAAAAACCTTTTTACTAGTATTTTTTTTTAAAGTTAACACGGTTTTTTTTTAAAACTTTCTGTTTAAAAATTTGGGTAGAATACCCAATTTTTCTTTTTCAGTTACTAAAAAAAAAAAAACAATTTTTTGGCTTTTAAAATGGGGAAACCCAATTTTAACAAAATTTAATTTTTGGGGTTTTCCCGAGTTTTTTTAATTTTTTTTTTTCCCCCATTTATCAAAAAGTGTTACTTTTAACCAAAAATTTAAAATTTTATTCAGAAAAAATAAAATGTCTTTTAGAGGGGTAGTTTGTACAGGGCTTGTGGGGCACTTTTGGTACAGTTGTACCACTGTGCCCCACCTTAAACTTTAATGCTTGCCTCCTTCTTAAATACTGTTAAAATGTTGAATTTGATATTTTGGCTTGTTTAAATACCCTATGGCCTAATTCTTGAATAAGCAGTTAAAACTACAATAATAAAAAATTGTTAAATTCAAAATAAATTTGCCTACAAAAATAGGCCTTTATTGCTTGTTGAACTAGGCCTCGATATAATTTTGGTGTTAAAGCAGCCAGAAAGTTCTATTAATTTATTTATTTCACACATTTCAGAAATGAGGAATTTCAAGAAAAAAACGACAGCAAATATTGATGAGAAGGCAGTTGCAAGTGCAATTATTAATGAGGACCGACTGGAAAGCTTTCTGTGCAAGAGGCAGCAAAAATTCATAGGTTAAAAGTATTGACCTTATTAATTGTCTAAAAAAATTACAAAAAAAAAAAATCTTTGAATGATCCAAATGATGAAATAATCAGGACCTAGTACTCAAACATTTTCTAGGCTAAAAGAACGTCATTTAGTTCAAAATACACACAAAAACAAGTTTGTACCAATAAACAAGAACAAATGCTCTAAGATTATTAATAACAAGTTCAAAAATACAATATGGATTAAAATATCAGCAGGCGAGAAAATTTGTTCAGATGTATGCCAAAAGATTAGGACAAACAGAATAATTACAATTCCAAATTTTTAGACTGAAAATGAAGAAGCAGGGAAGGACTGGATTTTGGGATTCATGAAGCGATTTCTAACCTCAACCTAAGAAAGCCGGAAAATACTAGCTTGTCAAGGGCAACAAGTTTTAAAGAGGCAAACGTGGGAATTCTTTTTTCGATAATTTTGAGGAACTTATAAAAATACAATATCTTCAGACCGCATTTACAACCTTGATGAGACTGGCATTACTACAGTGCTGCAAGCTCCAAAGTAGTGGCAAAAACAGGAACTAAACAAGTGGGACAACAGTCCCCTGCAGAAAGAGGGAACTAGTCACCTTTTGTGCCCTTGTTGAAGCGACTGGTAATACAGTCACTCCCAAAATTTGTGTTTCCTAGGATAAATCTTTCTTTTGAATGGTGCACCCCCTGGAAGTAACAACCATGAATCTCAGGCTTCCTTAGAAGTAATTCCTTACTGCAGAGAAAATGAAATTCACTTTTTCACATCCCGCCTCATTGCACACATCGGTTGCCGCCCTTTTCAGCCCATTTGAAGACAGCATTTAATAGTTGGATTTACACTTTCTGGGAAGAACAATCACCATCTATGAAATAGCTAAACTGACCACTTCATCTTAACCCTTCAGCTTTCAGCCTTCAAAACATAGTTTAATCGTTAAAAAAAACAGTATTGTGGCCTCTGAATTTTTTCTGTTTTTTCTACAGAAGATTTTGAATGTGCTTTTTAACGACCAACCTGCTCCCTCACCTGAAGGTCTATAAATGCAATAGTTACATCACAACCTCCCCGTCTTCTTTGTCATCTGAAGCCCCAAATAAAGGGATTTTAAAGACCTGTCTTCAACAATATGAAGCAGTAGCTTTATGACAGACTAGCCCCCTTCCCCGTAGAAAAATAATGTAAAGAAACCTGTAAAACAAACTTCAAATCATCCATCATGTCAATATAAAAACAAAACTTTTTTTTACTTATTTTTTTAAAAATACAGTCCTACCATCACTGTATAGCCCCCTCCCTTTATTTTCATCTCATTCCTCTTTCCTCGCCCCTACCCCCTCACCCCCTTCACCAAACCCATTTTCCCTTCAACAACTTTTTTTCCAATGACTATATAATTTTACTATCAACATTTTTTTGAGGGAAAAAATTAAATTTTCAAAATAAAATATAGCCTATGTTACTCACTGATAATGTAGCTTTATATTGTGTGAAAGAATTTTTTAAATCGGTCCAGTAAGTTTGAGTTTATCCATTACACACACAAAAAAAAAAATCAAATCTTTCCTCTTTATAATATTAGTATAGAAAAGGGAAAAATGCCAAAAGCTGTAACACCAAATCTGTGCGACCCTACCCAAAACCATCCCAAGGAAATTGTGTATCAAAAGATGCAAAAAAGGTAAATCAAGAATATTAACTTCAACCCGGAAAAAAATAGATTGGAAACTGAATTGGGGAAAGTAATAAGCCTAAGAAGCCATGCTGTGCAGTTAAAAAATCAAAAGTTAGAAAACCGAAAGTGAGGATTGATGGGGATCCACTTTTTAGAATGCGACCTTAGGGGACTGGGCTTTGGGATATGTCTGATTATGATAACAATGAATGAGGTTTCGAATTTGTGCCAAATATCAATGAAGAAACGGGAAAACAAATGTAGGATTCGTTTATTTAATCCTAGTAAGATTTTCTTCAAAAAAAGTTAAATACTACATAGGAAAAATTTGAAGAAAAGATAAATGAGTCTGAATTTGTTGTGACATTTTTAAGAAAAGGATGATTTCATATTTCTTTCCCCTGATTTAGCTGACATTTCCACTATTGATATTCAGTTGTGGAAATGATCTTACCCAACCTTCACTAGTAGGAGAACATCAAGAGCTGTTTCTTTTATTCATTTAATGTTAATTTTGCTGTTTATACCAAACCTTCATTAATTATTATAAAGCATATAAGTATGGAATTACACGAAATAGGCTTAACCATTATCAGCCTAGATAAACTATTAATAACCATTTTATAACAAAAATATAGTTAATCAATAACAATTCCCCAAAGATACTTATTTTTTTCATAATCATAGCATGTGCCCTATTGCTGTACCATTGTGCCCCACCATCTCTGTTATTAAACCTGATTACACATTTACATCATTTCGTCTATTAAACCCTTTTAGTATTCATTCAATTCTTATTGTATCTTTGTTATATAACATACTCTAAACTCCTTACAAAGATTATTTTTAGAATGTTTTCTAAAAGTCATATAGTCTGGATTGGCGATGATGGAGGGGTTGAGATTTGAATTTGGGGGGGTGCACTTAAGGTGTTTTTTCCATTGATTACTATTTTATACTCTCCCTAATACAAATTAAGTCCCATTTCCTCTCAAATATAACTACCTTATTCCAAAAAAAATTTGCATTATATCTCAGCTAAGACAAAATGAAGATCTAGCAAAAAAATATCTCAAAAGTGTATGAACAGTAGTTTAAACCTGTTAAGTATTTGGCCCTTCCTTACCTGTTGGAGTAGTGGAGCAATGAAAGCTCTAACACTCACTGTTTTTTACTTCTAGTTATTGGTCAGGAATGATGTTTTCATCTGTTGACGCCATGGACACATACTAATTTGTCAACTACCTGATACATAAAAACAAATTAATTAGGAACTACTAACATCCACTGAGTAGTGTAAATGTATTTTTTTTCTTTAATTTTTTTTTCATATTTGATGTATTCAATGTGCACTTTCTGAACCGACTGACTATATCAGCAATATGACATATAAACTTAAATCTAGAACAGACACAACATCCAGCCCCCGGCCATAAATTCATCACCGTGAAAGGGGAAAACCACATTTCCCCAAATGATAAATTTTTTCCAGCCCAGCGGGAATCGAGCTCTGTAGACAGACATATTACTACTAAATAAAGGTGTCAAAACAATATCATTAATAAATTTTGTATAATAATTTAATATAAAATAACTGAATGAATAAATTATTGCGATATCTAATACAGTAGTGTTTAGACCAGAAAAAGGTTTTTAAAAACTTCCAATCTAGGGCAGATGAAGGAAGATGGCTAAAAACTTTCCATGTCAAAAGTTTTTTGATGCATTTTTTATTAGCATTTGTGATGTAATAAAAGGTAATTTTCTATGTAATTTTTGGGAATTTTCCCTTTGTTAATAAATATAAATTCTACTTGAGGTCTTATAAAGTAGCCCATGCTATAGGGAAACTCTTTACAACAAAAACACAACCCAAAATTAATAATCACACTTTGGCACCTGTATCAATACTATGGATAGTAATACCTTGGATTAGAACCATAATACCCCAAATTGTGTGGGACAATAAAAACCGCATCACCTTCAAGATGTTAGTTAACAATTCCTTCAATAAAGATCCAACGAAAATGTTAAGTAAAATTAACTAAAACTAAAAAATTTACTATAATCACCCCAGAAAAAAACTAATTTATTGGTTGCATTGCCGAATAAGGATTTTTTTTGGCACACATATTTCTTTATACCAAGTAATTATTGAATTATTGAAAACCATTTCTAAACAGATTCTCCTTAATGAAACCCAAATTTTTTTTCTGGTCGTATTATTTCAGGCAACGTTAAACCTATCTGCAATGTTATCCTAATATGTAAGTTTAGGCTAAATTAATAACAGTTCCCAGTGAACTATTATTAGTCTAATTTTAAGTAATCTACTAAAGTATTAATCGAGATTGTTGTAATAGCAGGTTTCCAAACATAGGATTAGTGTACAAGAACCTTTCAGTTTATTAACATCCATCTATAAACTATCTAGATAGAGGCAATTGGATTAGTTTGACAGAGTCAAATAATAAGAGTAGAGCCGTTGAACGTGTAGCGAGCAGGGCAAATTTGTCAAGTAAAGGGCCTAAGTGAATATATTTAATTGTAGATACCCGGGAATGGACAGTGACTAAATTTACATTGAGTCAAGCAATTGATAAATTAAATACTGTATGTATTTTAATGAGGTTTATCAAGTTTAATGGGGTTTCCATGTAGTCACATTAAAGTGGGAAGCAGGAGACCAAAGTTGAACAAGAACTATGGTAAGTTTTCAGAAGGAAATTGAAACCTTTACAACAACAATAAGCTCCCGTGGTGGAAACAAGGATGGGTGCAATGGTTATGTGCGTTTAATTTATTCCTTAAAGTTGTTAATCAAAACATGAGTAGAGTACAGACAAAAAAAAATGCATTTTTACTTCATTTGGGTGAGTGCAAGATATTGTAAATTTTACCCACAATAGAATTAACAGCATTATAAAGCAAAATGAGGGGCTAGCCCCATAACAAAACAAGACTTACAGAAAAACTATAACTAGGCTTTAATGATTATTTTATACTGTAAGTGAATGTCAATTTGCTAAAGAACAAAGAAATTAACGACTCGATGCTGCATGGTCTAAGGCACTACTCTCGCAATTAATAGACTGCCAAAGACAGAATGTCAAGTTTGATCTCAGTCAAGTGTAGGCCTACTTTTTTTAGCACCGCGTCTTACTATCAGTTTGATTATACGCTATGTAGGGCCTTTGAGGGGGGTTTTCCGCTCACTCTCCCCTCTCCATGCAAATGAGGTGCAGTTACTCTAAAATTAAACCATCCTATCCTTAGCACATTATAGAAATTTTAATTAATTATTGCATAGGCCATAAGCCAAACAAGTAGGCAAGTGGGAAACATGGTTCTAAAAATAAAAATAAAAGAAGTTTTCAATAAATGAAATAAGAAAGTGGTTAAACACGAGATCAATTTATTTTAAAGCTTGCCACACAAGCAAAATTCTAAAATTTTGGTTCACGATAGTGAAAACATACATAACCCTGATTATGCATATTGCTTGCACACCTGATGTGCTTAAAGGAGAAAAAGGTTGAAGCTAGACAAGGCAAACTTTTAATATAGCCTGAATAAAAACACCTGTAATGGTGTAGTAAAGAGGAATCTACAAAAGGAAGGTATAATAAGGAACCAAAAACCAATGTTCTTTCAGTGTGGATATTTCGAAACTAAGGGTAAATGCCGCCCAGAAAATTAAAAATGTAGTAAAAAATGCCTCTTAAAAGGGCATTTTGCCATGTGTGTAAAAGAATGAACAAAATTTCAAAAACTGGGGCCCAAATCATAAAGTTGTTAAGAACATTTAAAAATGAGCAGACAAGCAGGCAAACTGTTTTATGGTAAGTTGTAGGGTTTGCCCTTCTATCCTCTTTTCAATGTTTAATTTAAAATAACTGTTTGGCGCCAATTTTCGTTTCTTTACTAAAGAATAAAGTAATTTATCTGTATTCCCAGAGTAAATGAATGTCTTCAAGGCCAAAGTAATAATTATGTGTAACCCAAATGGAAACGCAGAATTTTTTTGTTGAGGATAAGTAAGGAGTACCCATTTTTTTTTAATCCATTGCTATGGAGTTGGGTGATTTAAACTAGGGCTAGCCCCTCTGTAATAAATTTCCCACCTTGTCTAGATATATTTCAATCCAAGGGGACCATTTTAAATATCTTTTTAAAAAAAATGGCTGGATGTGGACTACTCTAGTTTATAAATAACTTTTAGGAGCATCCAATTTTCAAACATTTGCAGGTATAGTCTCCACAAACTCCTCTTTAACTTAAAGGGCCAAGTCTCTCAAAACCCCCCTCCCCCTTTCATTTTTTACTAAAATAAGAGGTGACCTGGCGGTCTAGGGTTAAGGTGAGAGACTTTTGTTGCTGGGGGTTTCGAGCCTCAATCCTTTGGTTTCCAGCACAGTTTTAATCTGATTACCAAACCCTTCCTTCACCTCTGACAAGACATCTGTAAATGTGGGGAATGCCAGGCCTCCACCGTGGTTCGGATCCCACTAAACTGTAGGCCCTCCATTTCATCCACAATCCCCTACCATTACACATTAGCGTAAGTGCGTATAACCTAAACAGATAGTAAGACGCGGTGCTAAAATTTAATAATAATAATAATAATAATAATAATAATAATAATATAATAATAATAATAATAATAATAATAAAAAAATAATAATAATTAATGATGATGATGATGTTGATGATGTTAATGATGTTAATGATATTAATGATAATGATGTTTATAATAATAGTAATAGTAAAAATAATAATAAATGATAATGATGTTGATGATGTTAATGATTTTAAATGATAATGATGTTAATGATATTAATGATAATGATGTTAATGATATTAATGATAATGAAAATATAATAATTAGTAATAATAATGGTAAAATAATTTAGTAATAAGAATAATATAACATTCACTAATAAGGTTTCACCATGGACATAAACTGGATATATGAGACAATTTTAAATAGCAAAATAATCCAAAAAATATTTAATGAAGAATTCGGTTGATCAAAGAATTTTAAGCACACATTGCACTATCCTGGGGGTGCGATAAGTTGCTCAAGCAATAAGTATTCAACCCTATTTCTTTGTTGTTGAAGTGGAAGAACAGCTAATTATGGGGTGATTGTAAATTGACATAAATTAAAAATGAATATTAACTCGTTGGGTTTCACCTAGTCAGGTACTATGTACCCCAAAAAATTCAACTAGTGGAGGTTTTAGTAAAACATGAGTAGAGCTAAATGAAACCATTGAGTGTACCATATTTACCACTCCCAACAAATGATGAAATATACAGGACTAAATTTGGGAGACAAGTGTTTAACAAGCTTGATATACAGTACCGTCAACTGGGACCCCTTTTGAACTGCAGTGATACTTTTTACAAACTTTAAAAAATCACTTTTTGTTTTTTTTTTGAAAGTTATCTTACAAAAAATTTTGTATTTATTTATTAAACTCCCCACCATCTTTAATATGCATAAGCATCCCAAAGTATCAATAATATTGAAAATAACAAATTTAAAATATTAAAAACTTAAATAACTTTTTACAAATAAAATTCCAAACTTTCATGTCACAGGCATAACCTATATAATTTTGTAAATTTTTTCAAAAAATTAAAATATTTTAAATAAACTTTCCAAAGTAAAAAAAGTAAAATCCCCCCAAAGTTACAAATTGAGGGACTACAATGAACTGAAGTTTTTTTTTTTAGTATCTTGATTTTTGTGGTGAAAGTGTTTTAAGTAAATACCACACATCTGATGAACTTACCAGAGACTGTAGACTATTTTTTTATATTGGTGTTGTGTCGTGTAACAAAATAGTTAGAACATACAAGAGAAAGACAGGATCATGGACCTCTAAGGACAACGAACCTAGAATTTGCCAAGGGCAGTTAAAGATGTAAAAAAAAAAGGTTAAGTCTGCGTGCAGCTCAAATGAGTATAAAATATAATTAGGAACACTAAGTAAATATTGCAAAATTCACTTCCAAAAAGTCTGCCTTTACTCCATTTGGGGAGGAGACAAAGTTAACATTAAAACCTGGATACCCTAGGGTTTTTACAGATGAGGGGGAATGGATGTTTGCAGGAAATTTTTCAACAGTGGCCGACTGGGGTTTCCAGTTGATGCCTTACAAATAAAGTGTATAATACAGGCATATCTTAAGTCTGTAGGCAGGACATCATGTGTTAAAAGGTGGTACAATGCCAGGTGAAGAGTGGGTGTGATCCTTCATTTCTCATAACAAAGATTTATCTGCAAAAATGTGCACCAACAATAAAGAAGAGTCGAGCTGCTGTCTCTCCTGAGATCATAGTAAAGTATTTTCAAAACCTTGGCAAAATAATGAAGAGATTCCTGTTGGAATGTTCTCACTATGATGAGATCAATTTTTGTGAGATCCAAAATCAAAGAAAATGATAATTAGTGTGTGATGAAAAGAACTGAAAGGATAATAAACTTCACAAAGACTTTTTTTTTTTTTTACTATTGCTTGGCAAGTTATGTACACATTTTATATTTTTCTTGAATATTTATTGGTTTATTTGACTGTGTTTCAGGTTTGGTAAGAACCCACTGTAAAGTTCAAAAAATCTAGAACGCATATTTAAAATATTGTCTATACGCCCCCCCCCCTACTGTCAATAGTTTTAATGAAGGATTTTTTTTAATGTTGCAAAGTAGCCCCAGTTGATGGTAATATGTTGGGCCATATCATCAAATTGTATTAGATGAATAATCACAACGCATCACAAAATTCTGTTCTGGATTAAGGTTTTTGATGGATAAGTTACTGTATAAGAAATTATTACTTGGAGTATTGTGTGACCCTGAAATGTTTAACACAGGCATTAAAGGGATGTTAGGACTTTGAATAGAATGACACCATTGTTCATAAGAATTTTCAGAGATGAACACAACAAATGAATGCATATAAGTTAATGGAAAGATTACAAAGATTAGGAATAACATTAAAATAATGCATAAAAGTGTAAGTTGGGAATACAAGACTAGGTTTCTCTTTGCCATCGCATCTCAAAGGATAAGATTAATCAAGTTTAGAGTAGCTGACAAACAGTACGAGAATTAGAGCAACAAAAATTTCTCAGAGGTAAGAAGTTTTCTTGGACTAATTAATTTCTCAGTCAGATTCATTTTGGACTATGCAACACTAAGTGAACCAGTAAAGATATTAACAAGAAAAGGAGCAAAGTTCCAGTGGCTGCGCAGAGAATGGGAATCTTTCAAAAAGTTAAATGAAAGGATTACTCATATATTTTGATAAGAATGCTAAAACCAAAATTAATGCTGAATGTAAATTTAGTGGGCTTAGGTGTTATTCTAATACAGATGCAAATAGAGGGGCCCAGGATTTGCAGATATGCAAGCCGAACACTGATGGGTGTAAGAAGCCCAGGCTCTTGTGGTGGAAGTGTGTGAACTGTTTCCATTAATAATTGGATGGAATAGATTTTTTTTGTCATCGTGTCGCTCTACACATTCGAGTATGTGCAAAATGTACTAAATAAGTTAATGTATTACAATGAGAAGGCTGGAATTTAGAAGAAGTTTACCCACATTTGCATGGTCTGAGAGAGAGAGAGAGAGAGAGGAAAATCATTTAAGGGAAAAAAAATCTTTAATACACCGAAAATTTCTAATCAGGGGTGTGGAGTTGGTACCCCAAGCCTTCAACTCCAACAAATTTTACTTTTCTACTATCCAACTATGACCCTTCATAAATGGCTAAAGTATATTCATTAATAATAACAAACTTAGTAAGTAAAATGCTCCAATACACATTACGTGAAGCTCTATTTAAAATTGTGTGTGTGTATTTAAATGAAATTAGCAATCCAAATTACAGATATTGATCCTAAAGAATAAAAAAGGAGTTAGAAATTAAAATGATGTGTTTACCATATTAATAATAATAATATTTGCACCGTTTTCTTACTACCCGTTCGGGTTATACGCTTTAAATACTAATTACGCTAATGGATAGGGAATTGGGAAGGTCATATTAGAGGAAAGTGAACCCACATTTGCGTGGAGGGAGAGTGAAAAACCATTTAGGAAAAACCACCCCCAGTTCACCCGACCGAGATTCAAACCTTGATCTCCCCGTCCTCAGTAGTCGAGCTCTACACGTCTAGCGCGTTAGCCAACTACGCCACCGAGGCGGTTTTTCCATATTATACAGAATATTTTTATAATTTATTAGAAGTTTTATTTTGAAGCCAGATTAGTAAATTTTTGAGGGCCCCAACTCCGACTCAACCCAAAACCCGCTTCAAACTTTGATTTAAACTCCTCCCTTAACACTATACTCGAGCTCCCTGTTACCGGTATTTTGTTTATTGCGAGAAAATGCCTTAGAAAATTTGATCACCAAAGTGAGTGAAATGAATTTGAATTGATAAATGATCATGATCCTTTAGATTCAAGAGATTATATTTGGAAGCAAATCCAGGGCCCAAAGGGAGGTGCAATGGGTGTTCCCTAAGACAAGTTCTCTACAGATTCAGGGAAATTTAATGTGGAAGTTCTGAAACACAAATAAGATTTTGATGTAAACAGCCCAAATGTTAAATGAGAGAAGATGAAACAAAAGTGACAGTTCAAAGATTAATATAATCTACCATTTTAATGACAATAACGCTAAACTAGACTCTAAGGGTGTATTTATCCAACAAAGAAATTAAACATTTAATTAGGCTATTCAAACTAATTTATGGATTTAGAAATCAAAAGAAAAATATGAAGTGATAAAAGAATTATTACCTTCTAAACTGTGAGATATTCGTAGAGTAGACTTTCAAGGCCCATTACCCACTGCAGAAAATCTTGTCATTCCCTGGGTCATTGATTTCTAAACCAATTTTTTTGAAGTGAAAATACTTACTCTAGTGAAAATAAATTATTGCAGAAAATATTGTAGAAAAACTCTACCCTAATTTGTCTTAGGTTCAACATGGGACTGAGTGAATATCTTTGATTATAAATAATGATTGGGTGACTATAATGTTGTCATATATCTTATATGCGATTGAGATGCAAACTACAGTTTTATACTCAGTTTAACTTTAAATGTATTAAGTAACCTTACTTTTTTTGATACTTTATGGCAAAGGGAACTCAAAATTTCGCTACCGCAATTAAAAAAGACACCACTCATACCCGTCTAAAGCCAGATCCATCCAGTCCATCTCATTACACCCTATCTTTTTAAGGTCCATTTTAATGTTATCCTTCCATTTGTGTCTAGATCTTAAAAGTACCCAATGATCTTTTCCATTGAGTTTGTCAATCAATACCTTGAAGTTGGTTCTAGATTCTCCCATTCAGTTTACATGTCCTAGCCACCATAATCACAAGCCTTGACTATCCTAACATGTCATGTGGTGTAGGCCTAAAGGGTATTTAACTCATCAAAACCTCCTCCACACCTCAGTAGTCTCATCCAATTTTGGCCCAAATATCTTCCTAAGAACTTTGTTTTCCATCACCTTGTTTTATTTTTGTTGTGTATGGTAAAAGGCCATGTTCACACTTATAAAAGTATTAGTATGTACATTCAGTCTCTTACATCTTGAAGAACGGAAAGATGTCAACAACTTACCTATAATAGCATGATTTCAGACTGTATTCGGTTCCTAATTTCCACTCTAATATCGTTATTGCTAGTTAATATTTTTCATTAATATTTAAAGTAACTTTTCCTAGCTAGGCCCAACCACTCTAATATTGTTATTGCTAGCTTAGGTTTCTAACTAACAATGTCAAATAGGCTGATATTTAAAGGGAAATTTTAATGATATAGTCTAAGAGATAGTCCCCAGAAAATAAATTAAAATACTTTAAGAAAGTTTAGTTGTGTTTTGATTGATAAAAGCATTGTATTGCATCAGAAATATTAATGTTTTAACTTTTTGGTAAGATTAATATATATTTGACAAAAATATATTAAAAGTTAGTGTATGAGATCGCTAGTGACATAAATATTAACTAAAGATGTGCGGTAATAAGTGGCATGCCACACACCTCAAAATCAGTTGGTTTTGTACATACAGAACTCAACCCTAGCCTACTTTACATTTAACAGTAAACACATAAGCATGATTTCCAAAATAATGCTCAAGTTAATAAACAATAATAAAAATACAGATTAATTTCATAAATACGTTTCTAATGAGAAGAGAAAATAATAAATATATGCCTATAATTAAAAATTTTTTAAAAAATGGCCCAAGCTTAGCTATCCATCTTAAATATAATAAAATATAATTAAATTTGTTTACGATTTACTTTAAATTGTTTCAAGATTAAAAAAGTAATATGACAAAACTTTTAAAAAACATTTATATATAAAATAAATAATAGCTTAGAATTATTAAATTTACAAATATAATAACTTAAATAAAGCGCTAACCGGCAGCTGCTTGTGATTAACACAAAACTTAAAATTCTGAATCGCAATTCGCAGATCACCCACACCCATTATACTCTTTATAGTTTATACAGCATGTAAAAGTTGGTCAAAATTGAAAGCTTTATATTGCATGGATTGCCGCAATATAAGCTGACGCTGTCATACGCTTCTTTTCGTTGATATAAAGAGTAACATCTGAAAAGAAAGAGTTTACATTCATGAGAATCGCATAACTGATGGACTTGATAATGCATTGCAAACAGTGAATAGCTGATAGAAAAATTTAACGGTTTTAATTTAAAAGAATTTTTAAATCTTAATTAAATCAATTATATATTTTATTAATAGAAAATGAATAAATTCTTTGTACTTCTAGAAAGGTATTTTAAAATCTTTCACTAAACGGCTCACTCGAAAAACTAAGTTGATTAAAACGTATATTTTGAAATTGAAATTAACCTAATTTAAGTTTAGAAAAAAAAAGTACTTAGTAAAATATTTTGTCCAAAAATAGATTATACTACTGGGGAGTGGAGGAGGTTACATATTGTTGAAGTATATACTCTGTGCTTATAACAAGGGTTTGTTATAATAATAAAGTCTCGTAGATTACGGTTGGAAGGACCTGTACTGCGAATGAAAGATTCTAGAACTTTATTCGTAGTAGGCTTCTGACTGGCAAACCTAATAGGAAAAAATCATTTGGAAAACCTAGATTCAGATAGGATGAAAAATATATAATAGACTTTAAACAGATACGGTGTAGTGTGGATAGAGCTCAAGATAAAGCTGGGTGGAGCACTTGTGGCAATGAACGTTCGAATTCGTAATGCCATAGAGTAAGTAAAGTATGTTTTGCCTGTATTATTAAATCAAATCTGATATTTTGATTGTCTTGAATATTATGGTAGACCTATTTCTCAGTCACAGAACTAAAAATGTAATATTTCTCCTATATTTTCAATCATATATAATCATAGACATTGATTTCAAAACAAAGCCAATTCTATAATAACAAATAAGTATGGTTACAAGGTATTTCAAACATGAATAGAGAAGCTCATTTTCATCTGCTTTGTGTATTGGCATTTAGTTGACTAGAAAGCTTCTCTTCGCAGTGTCATTGGCTGATACAAAAACGATGTATTCTAAGTCGATGCATAAGGATAAAATTTAGTTAAATCAACTTAATGTGTTGTGCGATATTCACTCTCCATAATATCGCATCGATTGTAAACATCATAAATGAAAATAAAGTGGTATTAAACTTCTTGTGCACTTCTAGTATAGATATTATTTGTATTTAAATCTAGTAGCTTACTTACGCCATACATACATGCATACATACATAATATATGCATGCATACTAACATACACACATAATCAACTGTGCATATATAGATTTAAAAAAATACTCCAACCTTAATATTCACTAACTTTCTCCACAGTCCTATCCTTGTATACTCACTTCAACAACATCCCCACACCGATTCATACATGCTCTTTTATTATTAAAACTCTTAATGTTTCTCTTTTACACATATTCATCTACAACAAATAGCCACGTCTTACATGGCCTACCCCTTCCGTTTAATCCTTGTACGTTACCTTAAATATATTTGTTTTCATCACTCGTTTCATACTCATCCTCTCTATATACCCAAGCCACCGTAGAGACGCTTCTTTCACAATTACTTATTGGATTCCCCTTCAAACCGGACTCCTACGGCACCCATTCATTACTGACTCTGTATATACGCATTTTCCCACACACATTTCTTAGATATCTCACTCCAACCCATTCACCTTTTATTGTATTTCTCCTGAAAACCCACGCTTCACACCCTTTAAAAACCCATGTTGGCTTTAAACATACTTTTCTATACCCCCATCTTTGCGTCTTTCAAAATCACTTTATTCTTTTCAACAGTTCACATAAAACCAAAACTATTCTCCAAGATGTTTTCACCCAGCTGTCGATTTCACCATCCATCCCCATTTTTACAGAATATTCTGCCCGTGCACAAAAAATAATTAATTTGTTCACAAATTTCCATTTATACTAAACTGACAAACATTTCCTAATCCATCCCTTATCAAAAACTATCATCTTTGTTTTGGATACATTTATACCTGTCACCACATTCAAACGATCTAATGCATTTATCAAATTACTTTCATTCTCAGCCATTAGAAAGGCATCTGCATAAAGCAGCACACTCACATTACCATGTCCATTTTTTACACCAACTACGTGCTCATAAAAACAACCTTGCTAAAACCCTTCCCTATCAAACCATTCGCACAAATCCCACACACTTTACTTCCATTATACACTGCCATGATTGCATTTACTAACCATGCATCTATACCATCTTCTCTCAGTACATTCCAATCTATATTCCTATTTACACGATCATACCGGTACTCTTTCTCCAGATCAACAATTGTACAAAACACTTTCTTCCTTACTGCCATAATTTATCAATCAATTGTTGAAATGCAAATAGATGGTCCATTATGGACATACAAGCTCTACCTGACGTGAAACCACATTGCACACCCCAAATCCCCCGGAGCAGAATTGCACTCGTTAGTGAATCCAAGCCCAGATATCAACTGAAAGATTAAAAATAGTGTGAACTGGATATAAAAGAGAGGTTGCACAGTTTTTGAAAACAAGATGGGGTATTTCAACCGGTTCATAGCTTTTGTTAATTTTAAATTTCTCATAAGATATTAATAATTTCACTAGGGCTAATAGTGATCGGATAGAAAGCGTCATTACAGAAACTGTAAGGATCTGATGGTCATGAGAAACGTCCTTCAGCGCAGAAACCTCCCTGGCTGCTTTGAATTTACTTTCTGTGGTATGTCTCACTTCTGCATTTAATTTGAACACCAAAAACTAAGTCTCCTTCTTAAAAAACACATATCTATTTTAATTAACTTGATTTTATATTGATTTAGTCTACTTAAAACCCTTTTGGTATTTCTTTACATTCGTCTAGGGTTTATCCAAAAATGACCAAATCATACAAATATGAGATAGACCTAGGTCATCCTAGCAGAAGTTGGTCCACCTAAGAAGAAACAAAATGTATAGTGGTCCGTAACATGAGGCTGTACTCACCGCCGCATTGCTGAATGGGGCACTCCGGAGCTCACACATAACGACACTCTCCACCAAGGGAAGTACAACGCGAACTGAAGCTAGGCCGAACTCAACACCCCGCTCGTGATGGTTGCCACGCCCGCAATAAGCAAAGACTGAGTTTTACCAGGGCAGTTTCCGGCTCCTGCTGTGGAAGTTTCCTAGCACCTTCGATAGTTCTCAGTGTCACAGTTTCCCCCACCAGAGCGCTGCTCATCTCTCTTCTTTTATTTGTTTTTTCTCCACCCAGCCTCCCCCTTTTTGTGAATTTGCTTGAGTTTGTGTGCTATAAAATGGCTTGTAACTTAAGCTAGTTACTCATTGTTCCCCGGAATTTATAAGGTGAGGGTGCCGACTTAAATCTTCTTTAGTGCATGAGCTTCAAAATTCAATTTCGATATCATTATGGGGGGGTTTGGCTTTACAAAATTATCGTTTGGAATTAACTTTAAAAATGAATATAGTCTTTCTTTGGAGCTTTGGAAATATCTCGTGGAATTGTTGCGCGTATATCCAATTGTAAATATGTAGGTTTTTTTACCGGGCGCGCTCTAACCATTATATTGTTATTAATTAATTTACGTTTGTTAGTTTGCTGAGTTTGGGGCCTATGGTGCACTGACTAAACTAAAAATATAGTTTCTCTTATTTGTCATACTAAAATTAATATTTAATGGCGTTTATAGATACGTCTGGCAACGTATAGGCTTCTTCTTATTGGTTAAACTAAAGTTAATATTTAATGGCGTTAGTGATACGTCTAGTCAACATATAGTTCTCTTGTTTGTTAAACTGAACTAACATTTAATGGCGTTTATTGACAGAAATGATTATATCAAATTGCTCTCGGCTGATATTCTCTATTAACGTTATTGACGGAGACAATTATATTGAATTGTGCCAGCTGTTATGTTTTGATATAAACATAGTTATGGGTGATTGTTGGAAATGATATTATGACATCAATTAATGGTTTCCATATCTTGTACATATTTAAAAACACAAAGCAAAATTGTCATGATTATTTGTTCATTCTTATAATTAATAGTACAGTGATCATATATATGTCACAGAACAAGAATTAACAAAGTAAAACAAAACATTAAAGCACATTTAGAAGGCATTGCCTATCTTCTTGCAAGTCAAGGCTCACCCACTAAAATGCTCTATTGAGTGGATGGAATTACTCAAGTCCCAACACTCCCCCTCACTCGTTAGAACGAGGATGTAGTCCAACAGCTTGACTCAAGATGGTGTGTCTGGGGCTTGCCAAACCCTTTGTGAAAATATCTGCTTCCATGGATTCAGATGGCTTGTATGTCACAACAATGTCCCATTTTGAACCTTCTCACGAATAAAGTGTTCTTGTATACTTATATGCTTTGATCGGGAACTTATTGTAGAATTCTTTGTCAAGTTTTGAGCAGACATGTTGTTATTGAAGATTTGGATGGCTTGTTGAGGAGATCCCATGTCGTTCAGTAGTTGCCTCAAATGCATTGCCTCCTTTGCTGCTTCTGTTAAGGCCATGTACTCAGCTTCTTGAGTGGATAGAGCAGTTCTTGGTTTTCTGGATTCCCAGCTGATCATTGAACCTGCATACTTAAAACAGTACCTGTGTACGATCTTCTATCACTGGAGCATGATCCCCAATTTGCATCAGCATATCGGTCCAATGGTTCTCCAGTCTTTTGGAAGATCAGAGACAGTTCCTTGGTACCTTGAAGGTAACGGAGGACCTTTTTGCTGCTAGCCAATGCTCCTTAGAAAAACAATTATTAAATTGAATTAAGTAGCTTACCGAATGTGAAATATCTGGTCTTGTACCTGTGCGAGATACATAAGGGCTCCAATCAGATTTTGATATGGAAAAATTGGCAGGTTTTCTGTTGACGCCTTGGTAAATTTTAGTCCGGAACATGGGAGTCTTCACAGGATTACAGGTCTCCATATTAAATTTATGAGGATCTCATCAATGTATTTCTTCTGTGAGGCTGAAATAGTTCCATTTTTACAGTCGAATTCTATACCAAGACAATATTGGAGATTTCCCAAACTCTCATTTCAAATTCGTTCAACAGCTCCTTCTTTATATGATTCAAATTTTCTTGATTATTGATGCCATGATTACATCATCTACATAAATTGCAACCAGATTTTTTTTCTCCCTCTGATCATAATGTAGATGCAAGGATCAGCCTGTGAAGGGATGAATCCTATTTACAAAGTTTGGAATCGAGTTTTCAGAACATTGGCGTCCTGCTTGCTTTCAGTCCGTGCAACGCCTTCTTAAGACGACATACCTTTTCACCATTTGTTTGCGTAGCTCTTCAGCATTTTCTTTACCTTTTTGAACATGGTGGAGTCTTCATTAGACACTTTCTTCAACCATGATGTTGCATAAGATTCTTTTAGAAATTCTGGCTTTTGCATAAAATAATTTTTCGTCTACATCCCATTAAGGAAAGCTGTTGAGACATCAAGTTGATTTATTTTTAGATTTTCTTCGACTGCTACAGCAGAAGAGTTCTGATAGAGCTTAATCTGGCGACTGGGGCATACGTCTCTCCATAGTCAGTCTGGTCTTTGTGAGAATCCTCGAGCTACAAGACGTGCTTTTCTCCGCTCAAGATCGCCAATGTATAGAAAAAACCTTTTTCTTGAGAGCTTGTGATGCTCCAGCCTATTTTTCCATTGATGTTATAATAATATATAGTCTGGGCTGATTCTCAGCAGCCTATGGGTTTTAGATTTAAATATATATAATAACTTATTGCGAGGTTATTATTTCAGCAAAGCCCTTGTCTTGTTGTTTTTGAAACCAGACGTTAAATTGGCCAAACAATATTGTTGTTCTTGAAACGATGATGTACTGTCTATACTTAAGAATTAACTTATGTAAACAAATAAATAAACAATCTGTTTTCTCTTGTGACTCCTTGGATTTTATTTATGGTACGCTTCTGGAACCTTAAGGATGTCACAGAACTTTCATCTCCTTCCAATTTAATTTGATGCAGGTGAGCCACTCTTGACCTAATAATGATGCACTTTGTTACCTTTTATAATCAGTATAAGCAAGTCTTTACACACGTCCCTTTGTATTCTCTGACACTATTACCTTACCCAATACCGGTAACGCCTCCCTGTGTATGTAGAAGACTAAGCTTACATCGTGAGAAATTCACATTCGGGAAATTATCTTGAAACGTTTTTCTAGACATTAAGGTCACTGTTGAACACGTATCAAATTAAATCTGGATTACTATTCCCTTTATTTTAATTCCCACCATGAAGTTGGATTTAACTGAATTCACCCCTTAACTCAAAAGGACCGTTTTGAACACTATGATAAAAAAAAAGGCAAAGTCCTGGTGTGGTTCCTCCTTACTCGACGCATCCCTATCTGAATCTGATTCACTTTCTTGAGCACATCTTCTTTAGATGCTTCTTTAAATGACAACATTACACCTATATGCCTTAAATTTGTATTCCAACGCTACGTGATTTTTATAACCATACAAAAAAAAACTCCCTTTCCCTCTTGAAAAATCTTCCATCTTCTCTTTTACCTTCCATCTTGGGAAATTCCTGAGATTTGTTGCACGCTTTCCTGTTATCACATTGGTCCCAACATCATAGATCCCTTTTCCGCTGCCTCCAGGGAAACTGGCATAGCTGCTCATAGGTTAGAGTAATTTCACAGATTAGTCTCTCTCTTATAGCATTATTATTAATCCCACAAATTAACATATAATATAAATGGTCATTCTATTCGGCCAAAGTTGCAGTTATTGGTCAGTTTTCCTTAGTGTTGCAATATATTGCGAAATAGATTAATCGGAAGCTTCAAACGCCTGTGGAATTTAAAACGTTCTGACCTGAAGGCTTCAGAAAAAGATGATTTCCCACTAAATCCACTGGTTCATCAAATGTTAGTTTCGATGGTTTTCTAGGGTGTACACATGTCACGTAATAGACCAAATGTTTGCGGCCAATTACCGGATTAACGTAACTACACACTTTGTTTTCTTCCTCGATTTTATTTCCACTTTATATAGTTTTAAAATCTTTCTATATATGCCAACCACGATCTTCTTCCACTCGGAATTCCTCTATTGACCGACGCCAACTGCCCGCGCCGCCATTTTACCCAATTTTCTTCTTATTGTCACATCTAATGGTTCAGATCCTCAGTGCCATTGCAGTGTGCGAAATTAGATAGGCACAGGGTACTCAGTTGGAACGGCGGTTCTCTATTTATTTAACAGTAATACCCATCATGTTCTGTTTACCAGTAGGCCTACATGGATATAGCCTTGATCACAACACCTTTTCTCCAATTTATCTGCACCACCTTAACTCTAGTCTAACACTCAACTGATACAGGCTTAGTCCTCTTACTGCAATAGTCAAATCACAACAATAATAGTAACTAACATAGGCTTTCATAATTAGGATTAGGCCTAACGTTTACTATGTTATGAACTAAGAATCCTCCTGGTATATATCTGGAATTTTCCATGCTAAGGTCCCACTTGGCGGAAGACTTAGTTTGCTCAATTTTTAGCCTCTTGTAGATTTTCTCAATTTACCTACCGTACGTAATTTACATGATTGCAACCATACCTTCTTAAAGATGAGCTTGGTTTATTCTATTTGCATTAGTATAATTTTAAAGCTTCGTATTTCATGGATTAAACATTATTCTAGCTGTGCTTCCATTGAAGGTCAGAATTTCTAATTTGTAACTCTTCTAATGGGCCACTTTATCTATTTCATAGTGAACTTCTGTCATACTAATTATATTGTATTCCGTTGTAGTGAGCTGACTTCTCCTTTAAGGAGTTTCTGGCATTTGAAGGTTTTACAGTCTGGCCCGGATTTAACACTATTGGGGGCCCTGTGATATGTAAACTTGCGGCTCTTGGAAGTTATTTCCCAAACAATGAATGATTATGAATCTTACATACGCGTCATACAGGGAAAATTTTATTTAGGAACAAACTTATTTGAAAACCTTTAGCAAACATGGTGAGTACCGTGAGTTTTGTTATCAAATATTAATTATTGATACTTTAGTAATTATTAAGCAGTAACTATTAAGAATTATATTGGCTCAGTAAAAAAAAAAAATCTTCCGTGTGACCGTGTATGATCTTGTTGTAAATACTGATGCATACATACTTTCGGCCAGACTGTCATTCCTAAGACTTACATCCCTAAATTACCCCTTTGATTAATTTATTTTAGGAAATGCTTCTCCATATACCAATTTAATCTAAATCATAATTATTTTAAGAAATAACTCATTTCTAGAGTAGGTACCCTTTTATCAGTCTTTTAAAAGAAAAAGATCTTGTTTATAGAGCAATAGTGTGCTCTCTAGTAAACACATGGTGAGTTAAGTAGAGTCTCTGCTGCTGCCACCTACAGTACTTGTGGCACAGCAATGAAATATGACTGAAGTGGTCTTTCCAACCAAGGTACAAAAAATAAAAAATTATTGCTTGTGTCTGCCATTAAATTAGGCTATCATTCATATGGTTCACTAAATTGGCCTGATAACTTCTTTATTCGTTATACCTAATTAGAGTTCCCTTATATTCTTAATTTAACTATTTTGTTCTAACTAGCTAGATTTTCCCTTTAATTAATTTATATTTTTATTTATGAATATGGAATGGCTTTCCTTAATAATATGATAAATAATAATTACTAATTTTTTCCCTCAGAATTCCTATTATCTTTAGGTTATATGCCCAATTTATATTATTATACTCAATAACTTATACTTTTTACAATAGTGCTGATTTTACAACTATTAATTTCTAATTATATGCCTATTTAAAAAAAAAATTGACAGTCTCTTTAATAATATTACTTCTATACATTTTTGGAATAGCCAGGTTTAAATCAGTTTTTGAATGAGAGAGAAGCCTAGTGTAGAGTATTGAGGAACATTATGGATATGTTAGTACAAGGTAGAATAAAAAGGCACGATGCGAGTCTGTTTTCATAGCCACTGGTCTGATCTTGACGCTATCATGCTCTGTGAAACCTTGGCCTAGACTAGAACCCTATATGCCTCATCTCCCCGCCACTGCACCTCAATGCCTAGCGTTCTGTCCGACCACCGATGTTCCCAACAACTACCTCCTCCACTCACACTTGTTTCAGGGTTTCCTATTTCCAACCCCATCCATTCTCATCCATGACATACCTTTTACAGTTTAAATCCTTATATATATTATAATAAGCAAAGCTACATCTTTCTTCAAACAATTCTATTAAAATTGTTTTGCATTCGGATACGAATTGAAGTTAAATTAAATAGCATATATATTTAAAAAAAACATTTATTCTTAAGATTTACAAACAGAGAATATAGGTTAATTGCTTACAAACATATAGTTTTCTGTCTATTTCTTGTTAAGTCTGTTGAATCACACACTTGACATTTAAAAAAATTGTACATGTCCTCTCAGATAAGTAAGTCCTCATGAGGTGTTAAAACGACGTCTGTACGTGCAGCCAAAGTTTGTCCCCGGTTAGAAGTAATTTTCCACAAATAGAGTTCCACAAGTTAGGTTCATCATTAACATCGTCCTCACTTTCCTCCATTTATTCTTCACCTTGAGATGAAGCACATTAGAGGTTGTAAACTTCTCGAGTTTCCACAAGCACATACCTCAGTTCCCCTTTATCAATGTGATCCAATGCCTCGCCATCTTCTCTTCGTCCACCATGTCCTTCTCAGGTTACTCAATGTGTCATTATGTGTAAAATCTCAGGTTCTTCTTCATTCTTCAGTCTGTAGATGGGACAAACTATTGGTGCAACTCTTGACAGACGGTTGATTTATCACATAGCTGGATTAAGGCTTCCTAGCCAGTGGAGCAATCGTTGCACAATTCACTGTACTCTTTGTCGTTTTTCTCGATGAAGTTAAGTCATTTTGCACTCATAAATTTCTATTCTTGTCAAATCCCCAAGCAGTAACAGCAACTGTCTGACCATATCATATGCAACTCGTACTTGCTCACCTTTATATGTCGAGAGGGTTAGGGGAAATGGTTTTCCTCATCTCTAGACAATGTTGGAGCATCGATCACAAATTGTGTGACAAGTAAAGCCTAGCCATTTGACAAAGGTTATATCTCCTGCATTTGATGTTCTTCCCAAGTCCTTGGCATAGAATACCCCAGTAAAAGGTTCTAGGATTTGTCTTAACAACTTTACATAACTTTAACAGTTCCACAATAAGTTTGCAGTACACCCTTTAATGAAAACCATCTTATTGATAGGAACGATATTGCTCACTTTAAGTTTAAGCTCTTTTCTGTTTAGTTACTCTAAAAAATCTTCGGCTGCAAGAAACTAAGATCTTATTGAGAAATACAGCATTGTCATTCTAATAAAACAGTGATTGAGCATCACCGAGTTGGTTTGTGTTACCTTCGTAAAGTATACCATAAGTTTTATTGTAGTTTGAGGTGTTTGGAGATGAATATGCATATGTACGTTATGCAATTGCTCGGGCGAGACTTCCTTCTCAGGTTCCTCAGTCATCTTACGGTTCCTTGATAGGTTTGAGGTTTCCCGTGCGACAATATCAGACTCATGTCAAGCATCTCATAACTGTCTCTATTTTTGTTTAATGATCATACTCGCTTTGATGATATCCTCTGCAAACTTTGTTGACATTATACTGAGTATAAATATATACAAATATGCACAAAAGTTCTATATAGTGCAGGTAAGACCATCTGTACATGTAGCATAAGAAGTACCATCTAAAACTTCTTCAGCATGAATAAAAACATCTTTCCTTTATTTACCTTAAACAGTGCTGGACCAATAGGTGTGAGGTTCAATATGTTGACAACGCCTTCATGTTC
The DNA here is from genome assembly GCA_039000515.1 of Timema cristinae. Classification (NCBI taxonomy): domain Eukaryota; kingdom Metazoa; phylum Arthropoda; class Insecta; order Phasmatodea; family Timematidae; genus Timema; species Timema cristinae. Next base: position 26,129 of record JBCFYV010002589.1, read on the forward strand.
AAAGCAATATGAGAAATGTCTTTACCTTCATGAAGTAATATTTAGGTTGATTCCTAAGTGTCAATATGAAATGTATCGATTACTTGTAGGTTTTGATTCTAAGTAGGTGTACACGAAACCCCATTCACTCTTTGAGTTGATGTAGTTTTTAGACACTGCATCCGAAACCAACTTTGCCTGAACAGCATTGCATATGGAACACCTTGCTGGTTTATTATTAGCACAGCGTCTTACTACCCGTTTGGGTTAAAAGCCTCTTGCAGCTAGGTTATGCAAATTGCTGTATGTTGTTTGCTGTGATTGCTAAAGAATGCTCTACATTCTTTTCAACATGGAGTTAAGAATTTAGCTCTTTGTATGCTTTGACAACCCAATCTTCTGCTGTTGTGTTATCATTGATACTTCCTATATATTCATAATAAGAGAATCTACAGGTTTAGCTATCATATCCTTAGGGATGGAAGAATCCTCTATTTTAGTCAACCTTAGAATTAAAGAATCTAGTTTTCTGTAAGCTTTTCGATCTGATCTTCCCGCTGTCACATCTCTCTTGATAATTCTTCCTATTCTTAGTCAGGGAATCCACACATTTAGCAAGAATACCTAGGTTCAGGTGACCTGGCGGTTAGGGGTAAGGTTTCAGACTTCTGTGCTAGGGTCCAGTGTTCAATCCCAGTCCCAGCACAGATTTATCCAATTGGCAAACCCTTCCTTCACTCTGACAAGACATGTATTAATCACAATTTGTGAATGTGTGGAATGCCAGGCTCCATCGTTGTTTGGAATCCATGTTAAACTGTAAGTCCACATTAGCATAAGTGCGTACAAACCCGAACGGGTAGTAGGACGCTCTGCTAATAATAATAATGATAATAATAATAATGGTAATAATTATTATGATAATAATAATAATAATAAATAATGATAAAAATGATAATAATAATGATAATAATAATGATAATGATAACGATGACAATGATGATGATGATGATGATACCTCTGTAATGGAAGAATCCTCAAGTTTATTCAAATTTGGATTATATATAAAAAAAATAGATTTTTGTAAGCTTTGCCGATCTGCTCCACTTGCTGTTGTGCCTCCTCCTATTCCTCTCCATATTCTAAACAAGAGAAATATAGGCCTACTCATTTATGATCATATCCTTGATGGTTTTGAGAGCGTGTACTGTTCTTTAATATGTTCCGTTTCCTTCCTGTCAGTATAGTATTTATTATAAGCATCCTTTGAAGCTATGGAAGCTTCAATGTTGATGTTCCTGCATCATAATATCCTCTTGGGTTCTCCCTCCTCCCCTGCCTTAATTATACTTGTAAAGTATGTCCAAATTTCCATATAGATGACAATTTATTCTTACCATAAACCGAGTCTATGAGCATATTGATCGGATGAGCAAGTTAGCGTGATCTCTTAAGGATCTGTTTGAGAATTCAGGAGTAGGTCTGGCTTAGATAGAAAGTCTATAGCTCTATGCTACCCAAACTGAAAAAAGTTTGTATGTTATACTGTTTATTGCAAGCGACCTGTCTAAATTATTAATACAGAATCGGGTTTAGACTTGGGACAGTGGAGTGATCTCCTCATGTAGAAAAAGGGAAATAGCGTATACCGTCGACGAGTTTGAGGACTTGAGATAAATGCTGATATTTAGGCCATTATAACGTTTTAGAGTAAACATGCACGTTCTTGAAAATGTAATTCGTTCGATTACTAAATCAGATGGTCGTAGCATTCTTCTTCCCACAATTTGTTTTTAAACCACATCTTACTACCTGTTCGGATTATATGCCTACATACTAATTATGCTAATGGGTTTGGTATTAGGAAGGTTATGTTTAGAGGAAATGTACCCACATTTGCACAAAGTGGAAAATCATTTTGGAAAAAACCACCCTTAGAACACCCGACCGAGATTCAAACCTCGATCTTCTTGTCATTGGCATTCTAATTTAATGCAAGAGTAGCACATTAGACCATGCGGCCACTGAAGGTCAGCAAATTATACAACAAATAGTATCAGGTAACAATGTACCGTGCATGTAAGGTAAGGCCTTACCCTCATCAAGAACTTTATCACACAAGGATAACAAATATCTCTTTTTCACAATCTGCATGCCAACTTTGTGAATGTGGGGAATACCAGGCCTCCACGTGGTTCAGATTCCACGTTAAACTGTAGGTCCTTCATTTCATCTCACAATACACCCTACCATTACACATTAGCGTAAGAGCGTATAACCGAACGGGTAGTAAGACGCGGTGCTAATAATAATGCATGCCAACTGGTACAACTTTATAATGTTCATGTCTATGTAAACGTCATTCAGTATGTGTTATGAGCGAAGAAAGGGAGGTGGACAGCTGAATAAAATCATCAATAAATTACCGTTTGAAGCATATACACTGGCTACAAAACTGTAAAAAAGGTACAAAGTTGTCCAAACTTTTAAAACAAGGTGATCCCGACTTTAACAAGTTGGATCGAGCTTGTAAAGAACCGATAGTTCTTACTCCCAAATGAAAGCTCTGGTTGTTAATATACAGCGGATCGAGAACATACAGAGAAATAGTGGAAAAGAGTACTGTATCGATTCAAGTTGGTTGTAAAGCTGCTGCTTGGGCTACAGCGAATGTGACGAAGTCAAGATGGATAGTGGTCTGACAAAAGGACGCCATTGTCAAACACGTATCAATAAATGATGTACCACTACCCATCATATGAAAAGGAGATTATTAAGGTGAGAAGGTTCCTACCTGCACTCCCTCTGATTGCTGCATTAAGAGCTGTTGTAGGAGGTGCTGCAAGAATCACAAAAACTGTGCAAAGTATCAAGGAAAACAAACCATTGAGCGAGGCTTAGAGACATAGTTGTACACTCAGGCTATCACATTGAGGAGAGGAATATATTTACACCCATATTAAAAAAAATTGATTGAAGATGAGCCCTCACAGAAATAAATCTTATACACAACCCTTATTCAGTATGTAAATTGATCCATTGCTCTACGAGTAGCTATAATGTAGGGGGTTCAATCCAAGCCCTGATAGTGAAAGCTGAATGTTTTGAGATATTTATGCTCATTTCGGAGTACTAGCATAGGCCAACCCAGAGTCCTTGGCAATAAAGTTTTCTAATTGGGCTAAGAGGGGAATATAACTCTATATTCATGCCTTTCTTCAAGATTAGTAGTATCAATCTTTCACATAGAGCGGAATTGAAATAATCCCCTTTTTATTTGTTTTTCAGTAGGATGTAGACACTTGCATATTAAACTAAAATTAGAGAGTTTGTTAATTGCTGCTCGTGCATGTAATGGTAGGGTAATTGTGAGATGAAATGGAGGCTTACAGTTTAATGTGAAATCCGAACCACGATGGAGGCCTGGCATTCCACACATTCACAAGTTGTGATTACCATTAATATACATCTTGTCAGAGGTGAAGGGAGGCTTTGGCAATCAGATAAATCTGTGCCGGGACCAAGGATAGAACCCCAGACACCAGTACAGAAGTCTGACACCTTACCTCTAGAACACAAGTTCACCCATATTTATAGAGAAGTTATTTTTAATCAAGTGGATTTTTAAGTGTTAGGTATAGTTCTTCAACAAGTTAAACAAAAAGAGTCCCTTTGGATCGATGGTAAAGTAAAAACTGAGTAAATCTTCACCTAGGTTGTGCAAAATCTTAACAGTTTATCCATTTGTTCATCTACATCAGTCATTCCTGTTATCAGTACAGTTGAAGTTTTAATCATGCCTGGTATATACTCAATGTACCCTCTAAATACTTTACCAGCACGACAAGCTATATAATACTAAGGTGTCTGAGTAATATATGAAAATTAGATGTTAATTCTCCTCTGTGTAAAGCTTATTTCATTCAATTGTCCAGTCATGGTTATAGGAGGGAGCTCTTATGGTGTTTTATCCTAAATTTAAAATAAGTTTAAAACATTTACTCAATTAACTCTCATCTCATGTTGATGATATGGTTCTGGGCACAATTTAATTTTAACTAAGGCTGTACAGGTACTAAAAAATTCGAGTCCGAGTTGAGTTTTAATTGTTGTATGAACTCAACCCGAAGATTTATATATTAAAAAACTTAGAAATGTTTGAGTATCTATTCATAATATATCTCTATAAGGAAACCCTTTTTCGCTATATGAGGTATTTTTTCTATATTTGGAAGAGGTATGGAAAGGTGGATAGAAAAACCCTTTTATTTGTTTGTATCCACCTTTCTATAAAGTCTTCCAAATATAATATGAGTATCTATTCAGAATTTTAGGTATGGTATTTTTATTTTAAATAAAATCAGGCCAAATTCCCAAGATGGCGAAACCAAGTCTGTACTGAAATTCAGGTTACAACTTTATTGGCGTTTAGTGAAGATACAATGGATCAAGCTATTAGAAGTCTCTTACTTTATAGCCATCACATCCGTCAGATGCACTCAGGAACTGCACCCGTGACACATCAGAAAAAGAAGTAGAAGGGACATGAGAGAAATTGAGCATAACCATAAGCATAAAGATGGTGGATGCTATATGGGAAATTAAGAAATAAACATTGGTAGAAAAGAATTCTAAGAACAGTTTAGTGGGAGCTGTGGAGGAGATATGTGGGGGAAAGAACAACACATTCAGAAGTAGTTTTAAGAAGAGGGATGAGGAAACAGGGCAGTATAAAGAGAAGAAGAATAAAGAGCGTGAGTCAATAAATTAGAAAAGGCATGGATGCAAGAGTGGACAAAGATGCTAGAAAGGGATGCAAAAGAAACTAAGAAGATATTATGTAGCAGTTAAGAAGCAGAAAGATGTTAGAATGATGAATGAAAAAGAATAATTATAAGACAAAAGAAGAAGAAAAGAAACTAAGGAGAGGGTATTTTTTAGAAACTGTTCAACTCAAAAGAGGAGAAAGTGGGTCCCAATGGAAAACCGTGAAGGATGCATTAATAGGGATTAAACAGGGAAAAGCACCAGCCAGAAGTGGATGAATTAACAGTGACAAGAGAAGCAGGAATATTTTTGGTAAATACATGGAGGCACTGAAATATTGAGAGTTTTAAAATTTTTCGGGCACATTAAAATAGGGTTTTAACGTTCATTCTAAAATCTTTGAATGTATTATACGTTCACAAGATAAAACAAAACTGACTTTAAAAAAATGATTACGGGCATTTTAATTGCGAATAATATTTAAATTATGTCAATTTTAATAAGCTTTAATGATATCTAGGTTATTTACATTTTTATTTAGTAGAAGGCCCTCATTCTTTAGCTTTATTTTTTGTTCTGAAATTCCAAGAAAAAATTGTTCCAACACACAATCAAAATTTTTGGGTTTTAATAATAATAAAACCCCATAAAAAATTTCGATAGTGTGGCCAAAGACAAATATTTAAAATCAAAGGGAATTGGGAATTTTACAGCACTTATACTAGTCGGGCTGAGTTAAATTGTTTTTATCATATTTGGCCAAAAAAAAAGCAAAATTTATTACAAATAAAAGTATCTACTAATATAATTATAAAATATTGAAGGAAAACAGGGTACTAGGCGACCAGAAAAAGGTGAACAAATTTGTAGAGGAGTAACACAATGTACCATTATACAAAAATATGTGGGGAAAGAAGAACACAGGGTTTGGTAACAGAGATCTACAAAAAACTTAAATTTTTTCTATACAGCAATCATATGATAGTGTTAAGATAATAAAAGTGTGGGGGAAAAATGGAAGTAGCATAAGTTGACCGGAAGGTAATAAGGGGGGTAAAGAGTATTTATATAGATTAACAGAAGAGCGATAAAAAGAATAGATTTAAAAGAAATGGAGTAAAGCAAGGAAATACATTGTTCCCTTGATTGTGTATTATGATGCGAGTGGAAAAAAATAGGAAAAGAAAAGAAGACAAAAGCTATTTGCAGATATGATGGTGTTTGGAGATAATGAGAGTGGGCATGCAGGAGCTAGTACAAAAAAGAGTTTGAATCAAGGTTAACAAGGAAGAGTAGCAGAGTTAAGTAGGATATCCAAATGATGTAGTCTTTAAACAGATGGAAAACTCAGGTAATACTTTGTTTCCCATTGCCAACATGCAGCAGAAACATGGACATTGAAAGTAAGAAACTAAAAAAGTGGAGGCCATGGGATGAAGTTTGTGAGGAGTATGTTAACAGTCATGGGGGAAACAAGATTATAAATCAATTTATCCGGGGAAAGAGTGGAGGGACAGGAAGTACATGAGATAGTAGAGAAAGCAAGACTGAGATGGTTGAGCATGTAATGAGGATGGGAAGGATAGGATGCCAAAAAAAATTAAGGAAATGAAGTATGAAGGAAGGGGGCCCAAGGAAGAGATGGAAGGAACAGATAAAAGAAAGTGTACAAGTGAGAGAGAAGAAGGGTTAAGGATAAAGGAAGATGGAGGCATTATAATAAAGTGACCCGTCCACAGGTGGAAACGTTAATGATGATGATTATTCAAAAACTTCAATTTACAGAAATTAAATAATTTAATTTCCCCAAACCCCACGTCAGATATTAAGGTCACACTGGTAAAAGAAAAGAAAAAGTTAACAACTCCCCGGGGGCCTGACAGTGTTACGACACTAACAAATATGGATTGGGGTACTTTAGACCCCAGTAACTTTTTTTTGCACCGCATATTACTTTCTCGTTACATTATATGTTAAGTACTAATTAAGCTAATGGGGTTTGGAATTAGGAAGGTTGAATTTTAGGAATTTGAACACGCATTTGCGTGGAGGGAGAGTGGAAAACCATTTAGGGAACCCCTCCCTCCCACCCCAGTTCACCCGATCAAGTTCGAAACTTGATCTCCACGTCATCAGCTGTCTTGCTCAACAGAAACTAGCGCGTTAGCCAAACTATGCCACCAAGGTGGGTCCAGCACACCTGTTCGAAGGTTAAAATGAGAGGTGGAGGAGATGGGATTTTTTAAAAAAAGTTTTGAAATTAATAGTAAATATTTAAATAAACATAATTTTTATTGGCATAAAAGTTATAATCAACTTTATGGGTATAGAGGTTTTCTGAAAAGTGTACAAAAGTTGTCCTATAATCCAACTTTGATGTTATTGGATGTGCCATTAAAATCTTTTTTCCTTTGTTTACAGGGAAATTATCTATTATTTTAAAACAAATGTGAGTGTATTTAAAGTGTAGACACAGGGATCAACCTGTAGTCTTTCTAATAAGAATTACACAATCTAACAAGCGAATAGAATTAACGCATCAAATGACTCAATGTCTCCCTCGCATAATATTTCCAGAATGAGCGTGTTAAACTGATTGTATCATGCTGGTGTGCTGCTGAACAGGTACGTGAGAAGCTCGGGCTCTGACAACTCACACTTGTATTTTTGTACCAGGTCCTGCACCTTTAATCGCCGGCGGACATGGGGTGGCTGGTAGCTGAAACACCAGAAGTGAGCAGGAGTTAGTAAAATTACTCTCAATGTTGGCTGTTTATTTATTCATGTCTTTATTAGGGCTACTAGCAAGTAATGACTGATAATGATGATTGGAGTTTAGTCTTACATTAAAGCCCACTTGCGTATACTGGCTGGCTCAAGAGCCGTTAACCTTTGATGTTAATATATAGGATAACATTGCATTCGAGGAGCTATTTACAAAAATAGTGTTGATGAACCAGATCAATTAAGTTAGCTTCAATTGAAACAGAAGGATTTTTTTATACCAAAATTAGCAGTTTTTAGAGCAAAAGAAAGTATCAAAATAAACAAGTCAAGAAGTAAGTCTACAGGTAATTTATTAATTAGAGTGTGGAAAGCTTTTAAAACTTTTGACTTTGGTTTGAAGAGAAGTTCCAGTTTTTATGACAAAAAACCATCGTTTAGAAATTATTAAATGACACCTTAAATATCATTTTTTTAATTTATTTAAATGTTGTACTATCATACACTACAATTAACATTCAAATGTAAAAAAAAGGTAGGATAAGACCTCTTTTCCAATTTGAAACAGAGATGAATTGAATCAGATGAAATATTACAGAAGCATATTAGGGTTAAATTTATTTATTTGATGTTTAAAAATTAAAATTGTGTATCTTTAGAGTGTTTAGACACAAAATATGATTTATAACATTTTTAAGTGCAAAAAAGGTTTTACATATTTGACTTGGGTTGTTGAATCAAGTAAATTTAACAACATGGTAATTCATGTGAACAATAATTTGTAGTCTATATAACAACACAAAATTTTAAAACAAAAATAGTACTTGTGTAATGTGTTCGGGCAATATTTTTTGGCGAAGTTTTATAGTTGTCAAAGATAAGTCAAAGTTTTCAAAGCTTTGAGCACACCTAAAAAACTGGTTTTTATTGAAATTACATGTTTTAGTAATAACTTAATTTAGAACAGAGTCAAAACATTTTTGTAATGAATAAACTGTGGTATTTGAAATTAAATCTAAACTATATAATCTTTATTCTCATTTGCCTACTTTATCTTAAAAAAAAAAAAAAAAAAAATTCTGCCAAATGGCTATATTGATTAAATATTGGAAGGAGGATATAAGGGCAAGGTCTTCACACTTACCAGAAAACTGTGGTCCTTAATATCCCCCTTTCAATTTTTAAATTTTGTTTTTTTAAAACTAGGGCTCTGCAAGTACTCATATTCCGAGCTTTGAGCCGAGCTCGTCGCTACGCTTGAAATCGAGATAAAAAGTTTTGTAGGCTCGTCATTTTCGAGCTTCCACTTGATGTATTAGTAATTAATTTTTAAAACACAATAGTAAGCATAGTTTATTTAATTGAAATAACATCAGCATTTCCACTTATAAATAATTCGATTTCTTAACGAATTATTAAAATTAATTTCAATTTTCACATTAATAAATAATAAAACTTTAAAATCAATTTTGCCATGTAAATTTATTCAATATTTCGTTCATTTTGAATTTTACTTTGTTGAAGTTTGTTTACTCTTATTGTCATGACAAAGCAATGAAAATGAAAAATAAAAAATAAAAATAGCTAAGAGATTATTAATAAATGAATGATTCTTTTACTATTTTTACTTGGTTTTTTCTAAAATAATAATTTATGTTAAAATAAAAAAAGTAACATCAAGAAATATATCATTATATTAAATGTTTACAAAAACCCAATATATTTAAAACTCGTTTTAAATAATACGTTTGGTTACAAAACTATTTTAGTTTAGTTACTATTTAGTTTTAGAATTATGTTGATCTTTAAATTTTTTAAAAATCCATATTTTACTAAACTTACCACATTTAAATTAAATAAGCATTTAAAATTTTATATTGTTTTATAGAATATTATTTTTAATTTTAAAGTTATCAGCATCAACTTTTATAAGCATTTTAAAAAATTTAAGTAAATTTCTCAATAAAATAATGTTTAACGAGATCCGATACAACGTGCATGTGCAACTGGACATAAAGGAAATGAAATAAAAACAGAAGACGTTTATCATGCACAATTACACTAAGGAATAAAAAATAAAAAATGAAACACTTAAAATTTCTAATTTACTATGATTCTTACATTTTTACAACGGTAAATAAAGTAGTGAAGCATGTTTTGGGGAAAAAACTAGCTTTTTTAAAATGCCAATTTTAAATTTAAATTTTTATCAAAACAGTGTAGAAACACTCTAAAATAAAATAAGTCAAATGCTAGTGAAGGAAGCTAACCTGAAAAATAGTTGGTTAGGCCTAGATATAAACAAAACATTTCTATTTTCTTTCAACATTTTTACAGTTCCAACATCTTCAAACTTCCAGAGCTGCCATTGTTTTGGATTTTAGGAAATATTTATTTATCATATGAAGAGACATTAATGAAAAAGTAACATTTCCTCAAATTCAAACTAATGTGCAACTGTGGAAGTTTCAAAGGAATAAAAAGTGTAAAAGCTTAAGAAGATATGAAGAGAGAAGTGGGGTTTGTTCCCATCTAGGCCTAACCTAACTATCCTTTCAGGTTGGCTTCCTTCACTATCACTTAACTTACATTACTGTGTAGTGTTTCTACACTGTAGTATTGTACATTCCAAAACCATCATGCGATTATTCAATTTTAAACTTTTTTAAATTGCTAGTGTAATTTTAATGTCCTTAAAGACATGAGTGTTGAAACCATTTTAATTTTTTTGTTATACATTTTTATTTGAGTGTTGTTCTTATTTTAAATTTTGTTTTATAAGTGTTATTTCTAATTGCAAAAACCAATATTTCCATTTTTTAACATTTTTTTTTTTAAAATTATTTACTATTTATAAAAATGAGTGTAATTCATATTTTAAGAACATGTGTTTTAATAAATTTTA